>CABHPH010138306.1:0-40875 GCA_902168325.1 Peromyscus nudipes
GTAGTTAACCAAAAACTAAGTGACTATATAGTTTTTTTCATGTGCTATTATTGGTTTAAAGCTTGGTGTTTTATTTTGCTGTTATTATTGCTGTTATACTGTTTTATTTCTTTTGGGGTATTGTATTTTGTTTTCTAGGTTTTGTGGTGTTGTTGTTGTATTGGGTTTTTGATTTGTTTTTTTAGAAAGAACTTAAAGTTGAGGGTAGGGAGGAGGAGAGGACTGGAAGGACTTGGGGAAACAGAAAAATATGATCAAATACATCTCAATGTAAACATTATTTTAAATAATAAAAAATATAATAAAAAGATGGCCAAAGTATGGTCGAAACCTTGTTTCCATGTAACTAATTTCAGTGAGATACTTTTATAAAGGTTCCACGCATGCAATTATACATTTAATATAGATTCTCAGATTTAAATGTATGACAAACGGCCCTTGAGAGCTTGTTTGGAGATTCAGCAGGGGAGCATAGCTACTCATAAACCCTTGACTGAAGACCAAAGACCTCCTCTATTTGGGAAAGGTCATCCTCTTCCACCAAGCATGCAGCTTACAGAGGGATGCACATGGAGCGGTGAGGAAAGAAGGGGACAACCCCCCACTGCCCCATCCCCCCCATGGCCTTGCCTTGGAGGAGGTAGGAATGGGCGGTGGGTTGAGGGGTCGAGAGGAGGGAAGAGAGGGGGATCTGTAGTTGGTAGGTAAAATGAGTAGAAAATTTCTTAATAATAAAAAAAGAAAAAATAAATAAATGACAAATATTTGATAGAAGTTACACTTTAAAGGATTTCATCCTCACAGAATTTATTAATAACTTAATTTGCATGTGATTAATCTTTCTGAATAAAAAATAGTTTAAGAAATGTTCCCTACTGTTATTTACAGATATTACATTTATCATATGGTATATTTTATATGCAAAGAAGTGAGATATAGTCATTTTATTTTACGTATCTCCTATTTTATTGAAAAATGTTTGGAGTTTCTCTTTAAAATATTTTCTAAGACAACACAGCAAAGAGTTGTTTGACAATTTTCTTTATTTTTCTGGTAATCTTTACCCAGTTTACCCTCTCTCAAGCCCCATCTTTGCAGTCTTCTTCCTAAGAAGTCATCCTCCTGTTTGCATGTGTTTTTTCTTAATTTTTTTATTTACGTATTTATTTATTTATTTATTTGTGTGTGTGTGTGTGTGTGTGTGTGTGTGAGAGAGAGAGAGAGAGAGAGAGAGAGAGAGAGAGAGAGAGAGAGAGAGAGCGCACAAATGGTTTTAAGCATGATTTATTCACTGGGGCACGGATGATGAACCAGCGGCTACACCACTGAAGAAATGCCAATCGTCTTTCGAGCAGGTCTGGGGCCTCATGAGGCTTCCCCCACCTGCGTCGTAGTGTTGGCCTTACCAGTCTCCATTAGAGTTTGTGTAGGTAACCACAGTCGCAGTGAACTCACAAGTGTGATGGCATGCCATGTCCAGAAGACATTCTTTTGAAGTGCTCAACCACATCTTCCAGCTCTTACACTCTTCTCTTGCCACTTCTGTGGTGTTAACTGAGCTTTAGAAGTAGTTGCTGAAGTAACACGCTATTTAGCTAAGAAGTCAACTGTCACTCACGCTCGGAACTTTTGAGTCTCTGTATTAACAACTACCACTGCAGAAAGACACTTCTCTGATGAAAGCTGAGTGCAGCAGTAATGTACAGTTATAAACACAAATATCTAGAAGACAGTTTAATCACATGTCCATTAAGCAAAACAATAGCAAAATGATCCTGACTAAAGTCTATAGGCTCCCAGTCATTGGTTCTTGACCAGGTTAACAGTATCAGGCATGGAGTGGGCCTTAAATCCACTTTTAAAAAGGACTTCCTATACCTGTAATAGTCATATGATTATTACACCAGTGTGTTTGTCATGTTTTTTTTATTATTTTTTCAAACATGACTTAGATAAAGTCAATTTATCTAATTATGTCTAATCTAATTCCTTATAACTTAGTAACTTATAAAAATCAAGTCTATTAATTTTGAAATATAGTCACTAGGAAAAGCTTTAGTGGAAAGAGTATAAAAGAACATTGATTGTCTTCCTAAATGTAAGAGGAATCAAATCTTGAATATTGTTATGATGGAAAAATATCTGTGTATGTGTAGTATACTCATATATGTATGTAGGTACGGTATTGATGTCTTTTTTGATCACAGAACATGGAACTAATATTTAATCTAAAGTTGCTAGCCAACAAGCTCTGGAATATACCTGTCTCTTTAACCCACAATGTCTTAGTTATAGATGTCTGGTTTTCTACATGGTTTCTGGAGATCCGAACTTAGATCTTTGTAGCTAGAAGTTTTCCTGGTCTCACCCTGCACCAAGGTCCCACAGCCATTTATAAAATTCCTGTGTCCCGCCTGGTCACACAACCACTCAGACCCAAGTAAGCACACAGAGGTTTATATCAATTACAAACTGCATGGCCATGGCCTATGGCTCAAGCTTCTTGCTAGCTAGATCTTATATCTTAAATTAATCCATTTCTATTACTCTATAAGTTGCTACGTGGCCATGGCTTACTGGTCTGCTTGCATGTTGTCCCTTCGGTGGCAGCTGGCATCTGCTTTTTCCTCTACTTTCTCTTCCCATTTGCCTGTTTAGATTTTCCGCCTTCCTCTAAGCTGCCATGCCATAGGCCAAATGGCTTTGGTTTTATTTATCAACCAATCAGAGCAACATATTTTCACAGCATACAGAAAGACATTCCTCCATCAGATCCTCATGATTATAAATCATAGACTAACCCCCCCCAAGCCATTTCCCTAGCCCAAAACATAAATTTTTAGATGGTAAGAAACACCTACTGCAATAGACTCATTTCTTCATTCTATTGTGTTTTATAACAATGTATATACATCAGTGACCATCAAAATTTTCATATTCATAGTAAGTGTTCTACCTCAAATAATATGAACAAATATCATCTATGCTATAACAATACTATGCTGATGACTTCTCAGACTTTAAGCTCTCTCACAGTTCTACTTTTCAGACCTTGAACTTACACTATGAGAAGACCATGTTCATCATATCATTTGACAATTTGAAAGCTTTCATTAAAACTCTATTTTATATAAAATAAAATATAAAATGACCACCCAGATAACTCTAATTTATAGGTTTATTTGCAGTGTTGTGTACAACATAAACACAAGCACATTGATCTTCAGTGTCTCGTGGTATATCTTGATATTTTTAGATCTATAATGACATATAGTTATTGGATCTTGAAGACCAAAAAACATAACCATTGTTTGAGTCCAAGTTCCACTTTTTTATTATGAAAGACAGTGTCCTAAAGGGCATTAAGCACAACTTTATAACTTTTGAAATATTTCCCTGAATAATATCAATTAATTCATTTAGTTTATATAAATTAACAACTTTCTGTAGCTTGAGTTTCCTGCCTGGCCCACAGTCAGGACAAATCTTTGTCACCGTCCAGTCCCACAGCCGCTCAGACCCAACCAAGTAAACACAGAGACTTATATTGTTTAAACTGTTTGGCCTAGTGGCTCAGTCTTCTAGCTATCTAGTTCTTACATCTTAAATTAATCCATTTCCATAAATCTATACCTTGCCACATGGCTTGTGGCTTACTGGCATCTTCACATGCTGCTTGCCATGGTGGCAGCGGCTGGCAGTGTCTCCCTCTCTCAGCTTCCTGTTCTCTTCATTCTCCTCTCTGTTAGTCCCGCCTATACTTCCTGCCTGGCCACTGGCCAATCAGTGTTTTATTTATTAACCAATCAGAGCATTTGACATACAAACCATCCCACAGTAATTTTCAGATACTGAGGCTTACGTAAGCGTCATCTAAGTATTTGTATTCATACTGGCATCGTCTCTCCCTCTCATACATATTACAAAATATGTGTATTGTTTATTGTAATAACCATTAGGAAATGATTTACTTATCTATATAGCCAAGTTGAGTTTTAAATCCATCCATTTGCAGTCAATTATTGAGATATGACAATACACTAAGCATGTTTCTTAGCAAGTTTCTTTTTTCTTTTTTTTTTCTTTTTTTTTTTTTTTTTTGGTTTTTTGAGACAGGGTTTCTCTGTGACACTTTGTGCCTTTCCTGGATCTCGCTCCATAGACCAGGCTGGCCTTGAACTCACAGAGATCCGCCTGCCTCTGCATCCGAAGTGCTGGGATTAAAGGCATGTGCCACCACCGCCTGGCTCTTAGCAAGTTTCTTTAACAATAAGTTTATTGATAAAATTTTCAAGAAGAGAAGAAATCTTTCACAATTCTCTCCATAATAATAAGTAATACAGCTGTTATATCATTTAAATAGAAGAGAACCATTATTTATTTTCTGATAATTATAATTATTATTTTAAATAATCAATGCACATACACTGAATTTATGATATTTTCATTTATCTATGTATGTTGCATGGAGTTTATTTAACTCTAGATTGTAAAGTGTACAGTAAATGAAAAAAATAACAAAACAAGAAAACAAAACAAACAGCACACAAGACTTATAGAACTATCACTATAACTGATTAGCTCCAGAATATCATTACTATTAGGAATGAAAACCTTTTTTTTTTTTACCCTAAATAATTGGACTGGATATTTTGCAATATTTGGTAAGGCTAATTAAGAAAACTAAAATCCAACTGCAACCATTAAGATGCTATTACAGTCATGTTGAGCATCAGTAGAAGGGATGGTGGTACAAGCATGTGTTTATATTATTTAAACACCAAGTTCCAGATACAAAGTAAGCTCATGCTTAGCTTTGCGGTGTGCTTTTTATCTTTAGAATGCTTTATGCTCAGATGTAGTGATGTGTTGTTCCTATTATAGAACAAGCAGATGTCTCTAACTGTGCTATGCATAAGAGATCAACAACTTGATGACCAGAGTAGTATATGCCTTTGTAATCTGTCCAGGTGTGAGGAGCAGGACCCTTGCTGTACATGACTTCAACCCTGCATTTGAAGATGAAGTCTGGGACCATGCTTTTTCCTTGATGCAAAAGGATGTGAAAAGAGTGAACACATGACCCCAGACCCCTCCAAAGAGTTCACAGGGGCTTGTTCTTTGGTTAGTGCTTGGGGCCACCACTTACTTGCAAGGCCTTTGTGGCTTTCAACTTTGTCTGTTTGCAACGGTAAAAGCTTGACCCCTTTCCTACAGTGAGTTAACTCCTCTTTGAGCAAAGCACTTAGGACTAGAGATATCCCTGCGCGTCTTGTCCAAAGCTCTGGCTAGGAAACTTTGAATTCTATCATAATTTCTTCAGTGTGGTTTCCTTCAATATCCAGTGCTGGAGGTTTTCAGAAATCCTCTTACACAAATAACATAATTTTCCCTGTTAAACATTTGGTTCATTTTGAGAGAGTTCCTTAGAGGCAAATCAGAAAAGTAAATCATATTCAAAAGGTTTGGTTGTTAAAAGTGTAAAATAGGGGACTGTGTCAATTTAGATTTGAATGGACCTCAGGCACAAATCAGAGGTCCCTCTTGGTATAAAAGACTGTAAAATTTGTGTTCTACTTTTAAGATCCCCTGCTGCATAAGGGACTTCTTTCCCAAGTGCCCTAGGGTGATCTAGTTAAGTCTGGGAAGCCTCAGTCTCAGAAGTGTCTTCGATTATTATGTAAAGGAAGGCGTGTCACTTCAAGACTCTGCTTCGCTCAGTGCACACTTGTGTTCAAAGAATGCTGTGCATTCACTGCCCAGGGAAGAGAATGGAAGCAGCCTTCCAAATACCTGCATTTTAGAGTTTTTTATGAAAAGCTATTTGACATCGCTCTGCAAAGCAAGTAAAATGAATCTGACCCATCCCTATATAACAGGAATTATCAGGGATGTGCCTTATGAGAAAGTAGAAGGTCTCTGAATGTAGTTCAGCACCATCACATCCCCCTTGCTGAAGTGAGGCCTGAGTCTAATCTCAATGTAAAAAATACACTGCATGTATTTTTGCTTTTCTTCAATTTCTACTTTTCCTGATGTGAATGGATACTTAGCCTCCATTAATGTTAGCAATCTGATTAGAATTGAAAATTTGACTCTGTCTGCTTCTGCTAATGAAAATTTTAGATTTTAATGTCTGATTAGAGAATGATTTCAGAAATTAAGGATAACCACACTTTAAATAAAAACTCTTTAATAGACTAATTTCATTATAGCCTTGATAATGAAAGATGCATCTCAATGCCTTTTCCCCGGTGAGAATGTGTAATATGTAGAAATTTGGAAATCCTGTAAATTCTGAATTTGCCAACTAATTAACTTGAAGAAATCTTTTCACTTCTGATCCTTGAGACATGGAAGTTTGTTAAGTTTCTTGTACAAGTCATAAATACCAGCTGTGTGACAGAAACATAAAACGCTGTTTCCTAAATGTACAGAGACAAATATGCAGATGTCACTCTTAGACTCAGTTTATTCATTTAAGTGACTCTGTCTTACTTTACAAAATGTGTAATTGTAAAACAACGCAATGATTTCTGTCAGCCATAGAAGAAAAGAAGTGGCAATACCACAGCTAAGTAGGGCAAGAAGAGCAAGGAGTGAACAGACTCATTCACTCACTAAATAGGAAATCCAGAGGCGGGGCACATAGCAGAATCTCATGCAGACACATCAGTGTTTGTGACCTAGTCCTCCTGCATACTTACAATGTGAGATTTCTACTAAATTGCTTTAACAAGCACCTGTGAAAATGTGACCTCAGACCACAAGTAGCATCACCAGAGAACTTGATTAAGAATGCAAGATTTGCATTCCCAGCCTAGACCTACTGAATTAAAATCTTTGATTGTGTGGTTTGAGCATTCTGTATTTTAACAAGCATTCCATGTAACTCTGATTCAGTCTCAGGTTGAGAACTACCCTAAAACATCTGAAAGGATCTTTCAAACCATAAACTAGAAACAGAAGCACATTTCTTAGTGTAGTTATACTTAATGGAGAGAATGCATATGTATACTTGTTATGTAAATCACTCAGCCATGGGAATGGTAGCTTTATCCTTCCAGATTTACCTTTTGATGCCATCTAGTTCTTTATGTAGTTTTTATTCTCCATGCAGACATCACCTCTACTCATTTTTGAAAACTAAGTAGCCTTGAATTCCAATTCAGATTTTACTATATTACCATTCCTACATCTTTACTGTATCATGGTTAATTCTTGTGGATAGAAGACAGACTGTTCACTTTGAATCTCTTAGCATATTTGACACATTAGCATAAGCTTTGCCTTCCCGGCCAATAAAATGCCTCTATCCCATGAGATTACTGTGAGCTTTTAAATAGAAATCTATTAACACAATACCTAGTCCTCAAAACCAGGCAATTGTTTTTATAATGATGAGATTTTAAAAATTATTTTAACAGGTATTCAATAGTGTTTGATGAATTTCTTTGGACATAAGAGGAATTCTATTTTTTCTAACTGATAGAATGTCTCCATTGGTAATTTTATGCATGTCTATAATATATTCTATTTACTATCTTTTCCCCACCTTCTTTCATCTCCCTCTTGCCCATGTTATCATGTCATATTCTCTACAAGTCTTCTTCCCAAATTCATATCTGCTTGTCTTGTGTTGTGACCCTCTGAGAGTAACTAAGACCTTCTGTGACCACAGGTTTAGAATTTTATACACTGGAAACTAATGGGCTCATATGTGTGTATATAACTGCTGGGAAGTGCCCCAGAATCCATCAATAGTCATCTGTTCATCAGGTATGGGCAGATCTGCATAAGTCCCTCCCTAATCTATGATGAGTTGTTGACAGTCCCAGTCATATACAGGCCTAGTGAAGGAAACCATAGCTGCTATGAGGTCAGGATTACAAAGGCCATGTTATAGCTTGGCAATTAAATTTTAAATACCTTCTACCTGTCACCCCATTATTACATTATTTCATGATGTTCTCTGAGATTTAGAGGGGAATGTATAAATGTCCTGTTTGGAGTTGTGCACTCAGTGGCCTCACCCTTATATCTTGAGTAGCTGCAAGATGTGCAAAAGCATGGCATGACTGTTATGAGGTAACCATTCTCTCTCAAATCATACTGTAGACCACTCCAAAGGAATGAATATTTGTCTGGTATTGTAAACTCGGTCAATAAATAAATAAACAATAACAACAACAAAAGTCATGGCTTGGGAGATCATATGCCCTAGAATAAAAATTACTACTGTTCTTTAGATAAATTAGCACAAACCCAAACTGCATCATAAATATTTATGTTTATACCTATAGATAAATGCTACTTGAATCCTTAATTAGAGAAGCTTCATTTGGGCATAAATGCAGATTTGCAGCTACTCAAGATATAAGGATGAGGCCTGCTGAGACTCATTCCCAGTTTCTAATGGACATCTGTGTTCTTTAATTTTCAACCCCCTTCAACCTTCTGTTAAAGCCAACAAGAGCACATTGAGATCTCAAGCTGCATCTTGCTGTCTGATCTTCCTGATCCTTTTGCATTTCTAAGGATTCCTAAAAGTACATAAGAACTCCCATGATAACCTGAGACAGACTTCAATAGATTTATTTTTATCTATTTGTGTGTGTGCACATGTGTGGGAGTGGGCAAAAGAGGGTTTCAGATCCTTTAGATCTAGAGCTACTGGCAGTGTGAGCTGTCTCCTATGGGTGTTCAGAAGGAACTCAGGTTCTCTACAAGAACAATTGCTCCTAAACTCTGAGCCATCTCTCTAGCTCCAGTCTTAAGATTATTAATTTGAAAGACTAACACATGATATCATCTTGAAAGCCTATTAGCATTTAATGTAATATAACCATGGATATAAATCCTTCCCACCAGTAGCCTAAGAAGCTAGTTTACAGAAGAAAAGAAAAAGTTACCACTATAGTTAATGCTGTCTTATCAATAGCTTAATTCTACGGTAAGAAGTTTATACATTTCTGCAATTTTATTTAAAATAAGACAAAGTATTAATTGAAGAGCAATAGAAATAGGGGAGGGAGGGGGCAAGGAAAGGGAAGGGAAGAGAAAGAAGAGAAGAGGAGAGGAGAGAAGAGAAGAGAAGAGAAGAGAAGAGAAGAGAAGAGAAGAGAACAGGGGAGCCATTGAAAAGGTGAGGAAAAAGGAATAAGTAGGGAAGGAGGAAAAGAAGATATTACTGTTAGGTAATGGTTTGTATATTATCTCATCAATTACTTTAAGTTATGAGGTAGAATAAAACAAGATTAAGTCAAGAATCAAAATTTGTATTTGCTAAGAATTCTGAGCAGTCTCACCACAATGGACAAATCTGTCATCACCAGCAAATATTGCTTCACTGGAGTATCTGTCACTCTTCTCTGAGAATCACTGATGATAAGAACAGGCAGAAGACATAACTATCACTGTAACAGAATGAAATACCATACAGACTGAGCACCACCTCCAAGGGAGTTTTGCTGTTTCATTTTCAGATTTGGTTGCTTGTTTTGAGTCAGGATATCATGCAAGTCCAGGCTGATCTTAACCTCCCCATGTAGCATGGTGGAGCAGGGCAATTTACAGCATGGTGGAGCAGGGCAATTTACATCATGGTGGACAGGAAGCAGAGCAAAGGGCTTATAAGAAGAGGCATACCCTGCCCCTACAAAACATGACCCTGTGACATACTCCCATCAGAGTCTCCTAGTATAGCACAACCAACTAGGGACGAATGTCTAATGCTCTGGCCTCTGGAGGGCATTTATATTCAAGTTATAACACCCTATATCTTCAGCCTAGTGCACTCTTTGTTCTGTGATCTATTCACTGAAAGCCTAAGCAATCATAGTCCCCCTGGCTTGCACAACCACTTTGAGAACATATCTTAGTCCTTTATTATATGGAGTTTTTAGTATGTTTCAGAATTTTTTATGCTTCAAGCAATATAGTTTGAGTAAGTCAAACATGAATGTTAAAAGTACAAAAGTATCAAACAACTATTTTGTACACACAGTTCTGTTTGCCCATTGTATGGCCTTTGAAAAGAGGTATAATAACGCTATATAATATCATATCATATCATATCATATCATATCATATAATTAATATAATTAATATAATATAATTAATATAATATAATTAATATAATTAATATAATATAATATAAAATACTCTATACATAGGTCCAAAATAAATACTTAATTTTAGAAATAACTTTTATTCTATAATTACCTAATAGTCTTGCATTTTTCAACTTTAATTCAAGGATAAAATATTTCAAATAATAATCTCATTTTTCTTCATTGGACTTCCAAAGAATCATTATCTTACTCAACATACAAGAATTAGAATTTTCATTCATTTTTTTTGCACTTGCTTTTTCTGACTTTGCCTAAGAAATTTTGAAGATTGTTAGCTTTACTTCAGTCTCATATGTTTTTACCTCAGTCAAATATTTCAGTCACAGAAACTAAGATGCAAGCCTATTAGCCTTCATAATTTTTATAATTAAAAAATCTGTATGAGATGAAGAAAATTTGAAAAAATGTTTCATGAAGTATGGAAACAAAAGAAAAACTATGGCCATATTTTCAATACCAAGAAATAATTATTGATAATTTTTTATTTATTTGTGTCTAGTCCTAAAAAATTACTATTAAAGATGTTTTTCATCATGTCTCTTCTATATAAAATTATGAAATAGACATTTTCTATATTGTCAAATATTCTTCCATAGTATTAATGTTTTAATTATAAGTTTACTTTATTTTGCTATATATTAATTGCTTATCATTCTGTTTTGCAGAATTTATTAAAAGATTTTTGCATGAACTATTCCATGTATTTGTCACAAAACCAATATGATACTATTAAGGTATTACAATATTGAAATTCTGGATAAAGAAATATTCCCCCAAAGAATTTAAGTATTAATTATGGTAATAGAACCAACATGTTTCTGAAAAAATACATTTTCTTTGTTTTAAAAATATTCTTACACAGAGAAACCCTGTCTCGAAAAACCAAAAAAAAAAAAATTCTTAAGAGTTTACTTAATTGATCTCTTAATATCTAATGTTGTCTCAGTCCTAAGCATCTCATTAATATTTATATTTAAATTATTGTTAATGATTGAATAACCCATTATCAGGTCATCTCCATTTTTCTAGATATGCCAAATTTGGTGATAACTTTTTCCCTTGGGTGGATGATCTTTGTATCTTACAATTAAAATTACAGCCTTATATCAGGCTATCCCAGTTAGAAATGGATCCAAGCTTTCCAAATCACTCTTTTCTAGAAATTGGGCAGAAAATATGATTATATCAACAACATTGTCATCTGCTTTTTGTCCCAAGGTAGGGATCTTTCAAAGGATCAGCAAGTAGCTCTGAAGCTGGCATTTCCAATGTTTGGTTTGGGAAGGGTTGTAATAGAAGTCAGTGTGAGGAAGGCCTTCATAGTTTATCTTCTCTTGAAGGGGCTGAAGCAATGACACAGTGGTCTTTGGCTTCTCTGTTCTGTAAGTAGAAGACAGGTGTATAAAATCCTAATGGCCATCCTTTCATTTATTTTTTTAAATTAAAAGGAGGCACATTTGTCCTTGTGGTATGATTGAGCATTCCTTGGGTGTATGCCCAGTGGTATAGCTGGGTCTTAAGGGAGGTTGATTCCCAAATTTCTGAGAAAGTGCCATATTGATTTCCAAAGTTACTATACAAGTTTGCATTCCCACCGACAATGTAGGAGTGTTCCCCTTGCTCCACATCCTCTCCAACATAAGCTGTCTTCAGTGTTTTTGATCCTAGCCATTCTGACAGGTGTAAGATAGTATCTCAGAGTCATTTTGATTTGCATTACCTAAGCATAATAAAGGAAATTTACAGCAAGCCAACAGCCAACATCAAAGTAATGGAGAGAAACTCAAAGAGATTCCACTAAAAGCAGGAACAAGACAAGGCTATCTGCTCTCCCCATACTTATTCAATATAGTACTTGAAGTTCTAGCAAGAGCAATAAGACAACATAAGGAGATCAAGGGGATACAAATTGGGGAGGAAGAAGTCAAGCTTTCACTATTTGAAGATGACATGATAGTATACATAACTGACCCCAAAAATTCGACCAAAGAACTCATATAGCTTATAAACACCTTCAGCAATGCAGCAGGATACAAGATTAACACACACACCAAAAAAAAAAAATCAGTAGCCCTCCTATATACAAATGACAAATGGGCTGAGAAATAAATCAGAGATACATCACCCTTTACAATAGCCACAAATGATATAAAATACCTTGGGGAAACTCTAAACAAGCAAAGGACTTGTATGACAAGAACTTTAAATCCCTGAAGAAAGAAATTGAAGATGTCAGAAAATGGAAAGATCTCCCATGCTCATGGATAGGTAGGATTAACATAGTAGAAATGGCAATCTTACCAAAAGGAATCTACAAATTCAATGCAATTCCCATCAAAATCCCAACACAATTCTTCACAGACCTGGAAAGAACAATACTCAACTTCATATGGAAAAACAAAAAACACAGGATAGCCAAAAGAATCCTGTACAATAAAACAACCTCTGGAGGCATCACGATCCCTGACTTCAAACTCTACTATAGAGCTATAGTAATAAAAACAGCTTGGTGCTGGCATAAAAACTGACATGTGGACCAATGGAACCAAACTGAAGACCCTGACATTAATCCACACACCTATGAACATACGATTTTCAACAAAGAAGCCAAAACTATACAATGGAAAAAAATAAAGTATCTTCAACAAATGGTGCTGGCATAACTGGATGTCTACATGTAAAAGGCTGCAAATAGATCCATATCTGTCACCATGCACAAAACTTAAGTCCAAGTGGATCAAAGACCTCAACATAAATCCAGTCAGTCTGAACCTGATAGAAGAGAAAGTAGGAAGTAGTATTGAACACATTGGCACCGGAGATCACTTCCTAAATATAACAACAGTAGCACTAATACTAAGAGAAATAATTAATAAATGGGACCTCTTGAAACTGAGAAGCTTTTGTAGGGCAAAGGACACGGTCAACAAGACAAAATGACAGCCTACAGAATGGGAAAAGATCTTCACCAACCCCACATCTGACAGAGGGCTGATATCCAGAACATATAAAGAATTCAAGAAATTAGACATCAAAATACCCAAGAGTCCAGTTAAAGAATGGGCTATAGAGTTAACAGAGAATTCTCAACAGAAGAATCTCAAATGACTGAAAGACATTTAAGGAATTGTTCAACATCCTTAGTCATCAGGGAAATGCAAATCAAAATGACTCTGAGATACCATCTTACACCCATCAAAATGGCTAAGATCAAAAACACTGAAGACAGCTTATGTTGGAGAGGATGTGGAGCAAGGGGAACACTCCTACACTGTTGGTGAGAGTGCAAACTTATATAGCTACTTCAGAAATCAGTATGGCAATTTCTCAGAAAATTGGGAATCAATCTTCCTCAGAACCCAGCTATACCACTCTTGGGCATACACCCAAGGAATGCTGAATCATGCTATAAGGACACATGCTCAACTATGTTCATAGCAGCATTATTTGCAATAGCCAGAACCTGGAAACAACCTAGATGCCCTTCAACTGAAGAATGGATAAATAAAATGTGGTACATATACCCAATGAAATACTACTCAGCAGAGAAAAACAACGACATCATGAGGTTTGCAGGCAAATGGATGGAACTAGAAAAAGTCATCCTGAGTGAGGTAACCCAGACTCAGAAAGACAAACATGGTATGTACTCACTCATAAGTGGATACTAGACGTAAAGCAAAGGATAACCAGACTGCAATTCACAACTCCAGGGAGGCTAACTAGTAAAGAAGACCCTAAGAAAGTCACAGGGATTGCCCAACAACAGAAAAATGGATGAGATATACATGATCAAACTGGGGGTGGGGGTGGGGTAATGGAAGGCAAGGTTGGGGGAAAGCAAGATAAGGGGAGTGGGAGGTCCCAGCTGGATCAGGAATAGAGTGGGAGAACAAAGAAAGAGATACCATGCTCAATGAAGACCCCATGGGAATAGGAAGAAGCAGAGTGCTAGAGAGGTCCCCAGAAATCCACAAAGATACCTCTTCTATAGACTACTGGCAATGGTTGAGAGAGTGCCTGAGCTGACCTACTCTGGTGATCAGATGGCTAAACACCCTAACTGTCATAATAGAACTCTCATCCAGTGACTGATGGAAGCAGATTCAGAGATCCATGGTCAAGCTTCAGGTGGAGCTCCAGGAGTCCAATAGGCGAGAGAGAGGAGGGATTATATGAGCAAGAGATATTGAGACCATGATTGGAAAAAGCACAGGGACAAATAGCCAAACTAGTGGAAACACATGAACTGTGAACCAATGGCTGAGGAGCTCCCATGGAACTGGACCAGGCCCTCTGGATAAGTGAGACCTTTGATTAGCTTGAACTGTTTAGGAGGCCCCCAGGCAGTGGAACCAGGACTTGTCCTTGGTGTATGAGCTGGCTTTTTGGAGCCTGGGGCCTATGCTGAGACACTTTGCTCAGCCTTAGTGTAGGGAGGAGGGGAGTGGACCTGCCTCAACTGAATCTACCAGGCTGGGCTGACTCCCCATGGGAGACCTTGCCTTGGAGGAGGTGGGAATGGAGGGTGGACTGGGGGGAAGGCTGGGGTGTGGGAGGAGGGAATACAGGGGAATCTGTGGCTGATATGTAAAATTAAATTAATTATAAAATAAAAATATTTAAAAAATAGAACAAAAACAACAACAAAAAAGAGGCACATTTCTCTCTGATTTTTTCCCCATGACAGTTTTATTAATGAACTAATTGCAGATACCCAAAAAAGTTATTTCATTTAAGATTTTTAAAAAGTATGTGTGTATATGTGGATGCTTTTATGTATGTATGCACGAGTTGATATCCACCGTCTTAGTTACAGTTCTATTACCATGAAGAGACCCCATGACCAAGGTAACTCTTATGAAAGAAAGCATTTAATTGGGATTTGTTTATAGTTTTAGAATTTTAGTCCACTATCATCATGATGGGGCGCATGGTGGAATGTAGACAGGTGCCAGAGCAGTAGCTGAGAGCTACATCCTGATCAGCAGGCAGAGAGGGAGAGAGAGGAGAGAGGGGGAGGGAGAAATAGGGAGAGAGAGAGAGAGAGAGAGAGAGAGAGAATGAGAATGGGCCTGGCATGGGCTTTTGAAATCTCAAAGCCCACTGTCAAAGGTATACTTCCTCTAACAAAGCCACACCTCCTAATTCTTTTAAGTCTTCAAATAGTTCTTCTCCCAGGTGACTAAGTAATCAGTATATGAGCCTATGGGGGCCAGTCTTATTAAAACCACTATATCCACCATATGATTATGTGCACCATGTGCATGCAGGTACCTGTATAGGCCATAAGAGGGCTTTAGAGTCTTTGGAACTGGAATTACATGGGACAGAAAGCCTCCTAATGTGGGTGCTGAAATGCAACCTTGAATCTCTGTAAGGTAGTAGGTGCTCTTAACTGCCTAGCAATCTCTTCCTCCTTAACAGATTTGTAGCTGCTACTTTGGTTTCTAGAATACCAAGAGTTGTTAACAGCTGATATGGCCCACAACCTTTAAACTGTCCATAACACTCTGAAAGTGATAACTGCATTAGAATTAAATTAAAAAACTGCCATACCTGCTGGAAAAATTTTCAAATCATTAAAATCACATTTTAATGCTGCATGCTTCATTGATTAAATTATCTCCTTTAATTTAATACTGTTTATTTGTATTGATATAATAAATGTCTATATTCACTTTAAAACATTAGTTTACTTAGTTGAAATTTCTACATTATTGGTATTTGCAGTCAGCTATGAGAAAGCTTATTGAATAGTAGTTACTAAATAATAATCCTCCTGGTTATTCATTACTGTGAAAAAATACCTAGAAAAGGGACTTGAGGAAGGAAGCGTGTTGGCTCCCAGTGTCAAGGTGCAGTTTGTCGAGGCTGACAGCATGGCAGCAAAGGTGTGGAGTGGCTCTTTGCATTGACTGAGAGAAGCAGAAAGAGACAAATGTTGGGCTTCTGTTGTTCTCCTGTTTTTGTTTTATCCTGTTTTCTTTTTTTCAGATCTCTAGCCCACGAGGTGTTTGTTGCCACCTACATCCAAAGTGGATCTTTCTTACACAGTTGAGTCTCTCAGAAAGTATTCTCACATCCACATACAGTTGTGTGTCTCCTAAGGATTTCAAATCTAGTCAAATAGGCAACGAAAGTTAACTATCACACAGTATGGATTACGTAAAACTCCCAGAAAGGAGGAAGAGAGGATGCAACTTTAGATCTCAGATTCTAATTTTGGATGAAAACTGCTCATAAGAAATTTATTTGGCTAAGCTGGCATCATCCTTGTGGTTTCCTGGGAATTTCCCTAGCACCAGATTTCTCTCCTACCCAATAATGTCTCCCTCTATCAAGATATTGCTTTCATTGCTCTCCCACTCTGTCCCTGTTCCAGCTCGGCCATCCCATTCCCTTATGTTCTCATCCCCCATCCCCTACCCTTTATTGCCCCTGTCACCCCCAGTTTACTCTTGGAGATCTCATCTATTTCCCCTTCCTAGGGCAAGCCATGTGTCCCTCTTAGGGTTCTCCTTGTTAGCTATCTTCTCTGGAGCTGTGGGTTGTAGTCTGGTTACCCTTTGCATTACATCTTGTATCCACTTATGAGTCAGTAGTGGAGATGGTACCTGAGCTGGTTTACCCCAGTAATCAGTTGGTGAATACCCTAATTGTCATCATAGAGCCTTCATCCAGTAACTGATGGAAGCAGATGCAGAGATCCACAGACAAGCACCAGGCGGAGCTCCAAGAGTCCAGCCGAAGGGAAGGAAAAGGGATTACATGAGCAAGGGGCATCAAGATTATGATGGGGAAACCTACAGAGACAACCAAGTCAAGCTAGTGGGAACTCATGAACTTTAGACCAATGCTCTGGCACCTCCATGGGACTGGACTAGGTTCTCTGCAAAAGCAAGACAGTTGCGTAGCTTGATCTGCTTAAGGCGTCCCCTGGCAGTCGGATCAGGATCCATCCCTGGTGCATGAGCTGGCCTTTTGGAGCCCATTACTTATGGAGGGACACCTTGCACAGCCTTGATGCAGCAGGGAGGGGCTTGGACCTGCCTCAGCTGAATGTACCAGGCCCTGTTGACTCCCCATGGGAGACCTTACCTTTTCAGAGAAAGGACTGTGGGTTGGGAGTCGGGGGAAGGCTGGGGGTCGTAGGAGGAGGGAAGAGAGGGGGATCTGTGATTGGCATGTAAAATAAATAAAAAATTTCTTAATAAAAAAGAAATTTGTTTGACAGAGATATCAACAACATTTAAAATGAGTTATGTCTGCTCTTTTAATTTTACTGCCATGAAATGACTGTATTGACTGCTGCACATTGAGTTTAAAATGTGGAAATTGGGGGAGGGGTGCAGAAGTCTTTACTGCAGTAATAATTGTTCCAGTAGTTACATATATGGTGCAATGACTCCCATGTAAGTATGAATTTAAAGTGGTAGTGCATCCTGAGTGTTAAACTCAGATTTATATTCGGTGACCCATAATTATCTCAAGCCATTTATTCCATCGCATCTGCATATGTTTTGCCCCCGAGTTCACTGCTTGTTTGTTTTTCTATATCTGTCCCCTTCACTGTTCCCAGGACACAAGAGAGTTTGACTTTTCATCCTGATGACCACTTTGTTATGTATCTTATGGTTGTATTAATGTTGGCTAGAAAAACTCCACTTCCACTGCTAGACTAGAGATGGCTGACTGGAGAAATTAGTCATAATAAGGGCTATAGATCAGATAGACTGTGCTTTAATGCCATTAAGAAATTACTCCAACAAGATTATTAAGTGTGATTACCAAACACTCAGACAACTAAAATGTTGTCTTTGAGAACACAGACACTGGATGTCTAGTTACGGACAGAGACATCAATAAACTGCCCTCTCTTCAGAAGCCAAGAAAGCTGAGGACACTGTCTGAAGGAATTGGATTTAAGTGTGCTCTTTGAAGCCTACAGGAAATGGTGTTCAGTATGTGCCAAGGTTAAAATGTTCTTACTCAAGGGTAAATTGGATGTGGTAGCAGTTAGCAAAGGCCATTTACAATCATTTATGAACATTTTAGATCTTTCCCTGGGTCACTGTTATTTGAGATAAAAAAAAGGAAAGAAGAGTGATGCAAACATCTCAGAAAATATAACTTTTTTCATTTTTACTTTTGCTTATGATTTTTTAAATGACAAGTCATATTTTTGTTTATTTGCTTTCATTTCTGTCTTATTTCCCAAATTAATGATGTAGATTTAAAACATATCTTAAAGATGTTACTTTCCTTGAATTACATTTAAGAAAACATTTCCTCTAAAAGAATATATACCACAATATTTTAGAAAGGAAAACCAAGAAAGAGAAAACATGAGACCCTGAGGCCAAAGATTGTAGGATGTCAGATCCACTCTCATCTGCTGACCCTTTACTGCCATGCCTCCCACCTTGTGAGCCTGATGCACTACCAAGAATATTGATGTAAATATTTCATTCATTATTAAAAGCACTAAAAGGTATTTGTTAATATGAGATTTAGTGCTTGCAATTAAGATGCCAACCATGGCTTATAATAATTTGAACATTCAATCAGCAGCACTGAAGGTCTTGTAATGAAAACAGTGTGCATTCTTTTCCAAATTGAAGAGTTAATGTAAAAAATAAGTAAATAAAATTTACTCTCACAAAACTCAAATAAATAAAAATGTGAGGCTTTTATACTGACAAGTGAACAAAATGTTACAAGAAACATCACATGTGTGGATAGATGTAGCCACTCAAACATCCATTCAAAGCATGAGAATTGATCCCTGGTGTTTCCTGTGACAAATTTACTGTTTCTATCTCTCTTTAGCTTGCTTACTGATTGCAAATCCTGTAGCTTTCCCATGATACTGACCAACATACCATCTCAGCTCTACGAGAAGTTTACATGTTGCTGAATACTTCATAAATGTTTTTCTTCAATCTGACAATAAACAAATATTTTAAAAGGATGTTATTATGATTATCCTCTAATATATCTGTAGAAATAATGAATGTTTTAAGCTGTTATATCTAATGTGTGAGTGTGCATATTAGAAATGAGAAACTGAAGACCTCAGCATCAAATCCTATATCTTCTGTTTGGCTTTGTGCTCTTGTACATGAGCAAAACAGGAAGTAAATTCTTACAAAAGTCAATAGAGAAACTTTCAAAAGATAAATTTAGAAATTTCTGTACTGGGAAGTTGCTTAGAGGTCATCACTGCTAAGCCTGGCCATATTTCTTAGTTCTAATTCAAAAAAGTATAACTTTTCCCTTTTCTCTATTTTTTATCTTGGATATAGCATTACTGCCTTATTTCTCATTCAAACTCCACTGAAATGGTTCTTTGAGCTTCAAAAATACAATACTCTATGGTGTTCAAATTATTTACTTTTATATCTTTGCCTCTTTGTCTTAGCATATGAAACATCTTGCTCCTAACCACTTGTAATCACTATTATTTTATTATACCATGTCATATATAGATTTGAACTAGTAATTTGGATGTTTCAAGTAGCATAGTAGACATGCAAACATTTGCTTAATAGGTATATCACTAATTAGTAATCCCTTATGGGCAATTTTGGATCATGCTAGAAATGATGGATAGAAGAATCCAGATTGCTACTGTGAAGGTGCAACCTAAATTGCATAATATAATCTAGTCTTGAGATAGCATCAGATAAACCCATCTTGCTGTAAGAAAATGGCCTTTCCATTTTGAAGTGTTAAGTTCCATAAGGAAAGAAAATCCAAGTTTCCTGATTCATATTTACCCAGAAAATCAACAGTATACTCTCTCTTATGGTCTATGAATTTCCTAACCACAGGTTTTGAGCACATTTTTAGATTAGGCATGAATTTCCTTCTGTAGTGTATGCCTCAAGTCCAGTCAAGATAGCCTTCTAAATATTTATCTTTATATCCATGGATTTGTGCTGCTACTAATCTTGTCAGAGAAGCACCTTATTGTAATACGTAGTTGTCAATGTGACGCCCTGTTACTGTTTAAGGTACTTGGAATAAGTGACTAGGAGTGCTCTTTAATAAATGGGGCATTTATGTCAATGCTTCTGCTCTGCAACACTCAAGTAACATCACAGAAGAGGGTTGGGGCAGAAAGAATGCTAAGACCTAGAGGATATTGAAGAGTGATTTGAAATGTTTTCTTGAAATGACATGGGTGTTGTACACATGAACTCACAGCAGCTGTGGTTACCTAAACAAGATCAAGCCAGTTAAAACTTCCAGCATGGGTTGGGGAGAGGTTCCTAAGATAAGATCCAATTTCTAGGTGAGGAGATATTAGCAGTTGATGGATCAATGGAATGGAAAGTAGATTTTCTTTAGGGCTGTGGCCATCAATAGGTGCACCATGACTCATTCCATGATGACATACTCAAGCACATATGGGCAGGACTAATTGAATTCATTGGGTAAACAATAACCAACTAACTAAGTAAACAAACAAACTTGATATAACATCAAAGGATTAAATGCTAACCTCAGATTGAGGCTGATCTCATCTACCAAGCCTTGTTAAGATAATGGTGAATATTAAATGTAGATACACATCACCTCTCCCTCTCCCTGTCACACAGGGAAGCTGCTAAACATTGTAAATAACTCTTATTGTAAGAATTCATGTAATGTTTATAATTCCTGTAAATAAGCAAATCTGTTGGTGGACAGGTTGGTTTTGCTCTGTAATCAACAAGTGTGAGATTCTTTCCTCATGTCCAGGTTGCTTTTTGGAAAGAAAGGACACTCTATAGTCCATTATGTCAGCATTAGCCAATTTCAATGATCTGTAGATGCCTTGAGAAAGCTACATGGAAGTTGAAGCTACGAATGTGGCTCCTAAGGTTCAGTTCCAGCCAGGACTGTTTAAATGGATAGTACCGTAATTTCCTTACAACGATTTCCACCAATGATGTAGTGGTACCATACAGGAGGGACTGTTATGATATGGTACAAAATGGACCACACCATAACTTGTGTAATCCTTTATTTGCAAGAAAATCTTCTGCAATTGTTATAAATAAACCTTTTTGGTTACCTAAGTCAGCTGTTTGGCTCACTTTGTGAACCAGAATATTGATATCCTTCTCTCTTGCTTTACTTTCCTGGTATTACAACAATAGGCTCAATAAAAGGTAACTAACTAAGTAAATAAAAACTCCAGTGCTGTTTTCTTTGATTTTAACAATGTTTAACAGCAGCATTGTGCCCAGGAGAGAGGGACAGGTGGATGACTGTGTTCTCTGTCATGTATTTTCTATTTAATATTCAGGATTATCCTAACAAGTTTTTGTAGCAAAGACTAGCCTCAATCTGAGGCTAATGCTCAGTACTTTGATGTAATAGCCAGTTTCTACAGTCTCCTTCCTCTCTGTTAGCAAAGGGACTGGGCTACCAGTACAAAGAAATGGTTCCAGTGAAGCAATGTAGCCAAGAGTTAACCTTGTGTAAGCCATGAACATTGGGGAACCAGAGGCTTTACTGCAGCCATTAGTTTTGTGGACCAGGGAATTTATAAGGAACTTCTGACACTTCTACTCAGTTTTTCCTTGAAACTAAAGCTTATGTGAAAACAAAAATCTACTTTAGAATGTTCCCTACACATTGATTTTAAACCATGAAGCTCAAACTATATCCCATTATATAACACTGCTATACACAGAGTATATTATATACACGTATGAAAATACCCCATGAAACCTAGTCCTATGTATGATGAATATATACCAATAAAATTTTAAAACAACAAAATATATCTCTCCTCACAGTCATATTTAACAAGAAAGCGTCTGTGCTTCACAGATTCTTGAATGCATTCATTAAGCAACTATTTATTGTGTTTATTATGAAATGTCAATGCACTGTAGTCAACAACAGTCTAAGTTCTTAAAAAACAAAACAATGGATATAAGCATAATGAAGGTGAATAGGAAATTAGAATATATGGCATATAATAAATGATTGACCTGTTTTCTAGAATATAGCAACATTTCAAACTGATACACATATATCATGTGTGTACATGACAAACCAGTAAGTTGTCAAATAGCGTGGGCAAGTCCTAAGGACACCTGCACATCCAGGGAATGGGTAAGGCCTACAGCCCTCCATCCCTACACTGAAGGCAGGAGCAAATTCTAGGAATACACATAGATGTGGAAAGTGCAAGTCCTGGGGACACCTGTGCATGGGCAAGTCCTAGAGGACAGCTGCATGTTCGGATCATAGGAAAATATGTGAACACTAATACATGAGTGGATGCCCAAGTGGCTGGGTACACCTGCGTATAGAGACACAGACAAGTCCTGGGGTCACCCACATATGGGAGCACATTGGGAAGTCCTGGGGACTTCTGATCAGGGAAGAAGAGGTTAAAATGTAAACTGAGGTACAAAAAGACTGTGGGCCAACAAGCTGACTAGAAGAGCTTGGGTTATGAGGATGATATGAAACATGAGGAAATTGAGGAAGTATAGAAGGTCATAGTCGTTTTTTGGAAAAAAAATGCATTGAATACCAGCCATTCTGAGTTATTTTTGGAGAGATATTTTAAATTAAGGTGCACAGTCTTCAGAATTCACAATTCAGGTATGACTTAGGATCCAGAATATGCTGGACTCCCGAAGAAGTAATAAATGTTTTTTATATTGCATGAAATCTCCAGAGGGTTGGTAGTAATATTCCATAATCAAATACATGAAATTATCTCCGCCAGAATGTATGAATTTTTCACTTTAAATGGAACTAATCAGTTCAGATCAGATTTATCATTAAATGAATTAAGATGAAATGTTTGGTTGTCAGAACATTTTAATTTCAGAATTGCAGATGAGAGATTTTGGATGAATGCTAGATAGATTAGAGGCACACACAGAAGCAATGTGACTCTAAAAGCCAAAGCAAAGAATTCAGTAACAATTATGATGTTGGCGTTACAGTGATATAACAATGATTTACAGTGTCTAGGAAAGCATCCACAGACTAAATTTGATGCATTGGCTGCCCTTCAATTCTGTGTCAATGTTGGATATATTTTGCTCTCCTACTCAACAACGGCAGACTGTTTACATATTTTAATACACACTAGATTTTTCCCTCTGGTATAAATTTTATATTTTATTGTGACACAGAGAGAGTTGCACCCCACATTTTTTGTGACCTCCCCTGCTCAGCAGCTTGTTAAACTGTTTTAGTAGCATATTTAAAAAAACCTCTAGTTAAAATAAAATTCACACTATTATTAAAATCTGGCAACAAACCTAAGGATAGTTTAAGTTATACTCCATCCTATAGCATAATATTTGAGAACCATTGGGATAAATATGGATCATTGAAAGAGTTAAGGGAATCTAGTGAGGAATAAGGAAAATAGTGGTTTTAGATCAGATGAAGGTAATTTCAACTGAGGTATGTATAGTAGAGCAGTGTCCTTTGACCTTGGAATACAAGTGTGTTTTGTTTTATTATGTCAATCATCAAACACCAACAACAAAAAGGAAGGTGCTGATCTTAAAAAATTAAGAATATTCATTTGCTCTCTGACATGTTTTTAAACATTCTTGCATAAAGAGACATTTATTCTGGACGTTTAAGGATTGATAGAGTCCATGAGCAGAAACTATGAAGTGAGTGACTAAATCTAAGGAAAAATTAAGAAATAAAGTATAAAATGTGTTGTGGTATGTTTGGGCAAAGTGGGTATCCAACTCATTAAAAAAAATGTCCTTCAGAGATTTTATTTCATTCTTCAGGTAATTGGGGGTTGGCTATAGGTTGTAGCATAAAGGATAGATCAAAACCAAGGATGTAGAAGTAGGCTGTAACTCACTATTAGATTGCTTGCCCCCAGATATCTGATATTAAGTCCCCAGTAAGACAAATAGAGCCCAGAAGGTAAGTGTCGACAGACCTTGTTTTCTGCTTATGAGAAAATATTAATAAAATAATAAAATAAATAAAATTTAGATTTGCTATGCAGGTTAGATTATTGTGAGCATGATACAAGCTGGGGTTAGTAGGGGAAGAGGGAGTAAAGGAAGTGCCTCCATTAGACTGACCTACAGACAAGTCTATGGAGCATTTTCTTCACTAATGATTGATAAGGAAGAGATCAGCCCATTGTTGGTGGTGTCACCCCTGGGAAGGTGATACTAGGCTGTATAAGAAAAGTAGCTGATCAAACAGGAGAAGAAAGGCAGTAAACAATGATCTTTTGTGATTGTACTTTAGTTCCTGCATCTGGGTTCCTAATCTTAGTTCCTGGCCTGGTTTCCCTCAAGGATTGATTGCAATGTAGAAGTGTTGAAATCAGATAAACCATTTCTTCAAATTGTTTTAAGTCATGATGCTTTTTAAAATACTATTTTACTAGTTCGCTAATAATTCTTTATTTTTATTTTTTATTAAGAAATATTTTATTCATTTTGCATACCAATCACAGATCCCCCTCTCATCCCTCCTCCCACTCCCCCCAGCCTTCCCCCAAGTCCACCCCCCATGCTATCATCTGAAAAAGTAAGGTCTCTGATAATTTTTAATGATGTATTTTCATCATATTAGTCCCTCCCGCAAATCCTCCCAAAACAACACTGTTCTCCTTACCTACCCAACTTTTGTGCCCTCTTCTTCATTTTTTGATACATTCAGTCTAATTTGTATGGCTATCCACTCACTCATGATCCACCACCCTGAAATAAAACAGACTGTCCCTCTGACAGCAACTATCAATTGCCACTAGCTCCTCAGCTAGGGGAGGAACTTTGTGCCCCTTTCCCTTCCCAGGCTAGGTCTTACGTGTGCTGTCACAATTGCTCTGAGTTCATAAGAGCAACTGCCCTGAGGTAGGAAGAAAACATAGTCTCTTTGTAATCATCCATTACCTCTAGCTCCTAAGACTTTTCCACCTTCTCTTCTGAAATAATTCCTGAGTCTTGAGAGGAAGGGTGTGATATGAACCCACACTTAGGGCGGAGCATCTCATAATCTCTTATTATGTATACCTTGACCAGTTGTGGCTCCATTTTTAATCACAATCTACTACAAAAAGAAGTTTCTCTGATGAGGGTTAAGGAATGCACTTATCTATGGATATAACATTAGAAATTTAACACTATACCCAGCTAGCAGAATAAGAGTATTCATTTCCCCCTGAGGTGATGACCTCTTGAACTACAGGTTCTTGATACTGACTGGAGCTAGATGCTATTCTAACTAACAGTGTCAATAGCTGATGATTACTTGTCTCCTCTAGTGGTTTGCCTTGCACCTTTCATTTCTATGAGAGCTCGCCAGTAAGAGTGCATCTTCTAGCTCAACATAGGCTTGATGCCTTCATGTTCTATGGCTCAAATATGTGCCTGTCTTCATCAATAGAGTTTTATTGTCAAGCACTGGAGGTTAACCAAGATTGTTGGCAGGAACCTGTAATGTTTGAGACTATATGGAATCTCGTTAGCCAACAGGTCCAATTCCTTATACTGGCATTTTTATTAGTTGACCTATTATATCTCTTCTGGGCATTGTTGCTCCTTTATAGGGAACTCCATTTAAACTCCTTATATATGTATATGTGCATTTTTAGGAAGCTTCTACCATAGTATGCCTCCATATATGGAACTGTCTTTGTCTTAGTAAAGTATTAATTATCCTTCCCCTATTTTTACATCTGTCCTGAACTCCCACAGTCCAGCCCATTTAACCTTTCCTGGTCCATTATTCCCTTTACCTTTTTAAGGAATACTATATAATTAATACAATGTAATACAATAAATATAATATGATTAAACAAAAACTAACACATTGAGATTGGATAAAACAATCAAACACAAGGAAAAAAGTTCAAGAGAAGGCACAAGAATCAGAGACCCACTAGTTTTCACACTCAGGAATCTCATAAAAACATTCACTTGGAATCTGTAATATATATATATATATGCAAAGGACCTGGTACTGTTTGGTCATGGTCACATTAAAGCAATAGAAAATAAAACAGGATACTTTATCTATCTATCTATCTATCTATCTATCTATCTATCTATCTATCTATCATCATCATCATCTATCATCTACCATGAGGATTTGTTTAGTTATACTACATATATATTCCACAATATTATCATTTTGAAGTTAAAAAACTCACCTCAAAAATACTTTGTGTGTAGTTAGCTGTTTTTACTCTTTACTCCTTGGTAATATGTCACTGAGCTCCCAAATAAATGCAAACACAGAGACTTATTCTTATTTAGGAATGTCTGACCTTAGCCTGGCTTGTTCTAGCTATATTTTCTTAAATTAACCTGTCTACCTTTTCCCTCTTGGCTTTTAACTTTCTCTATTCTATGTGCCTTTCTTTAATGCTTACCCTGTGACTTGCTGTGTAGCTGAGTGGCTGGCCCCTGATGTCCTCCTCTCCTCCTTTTCTTACTCCTCTATCTTTATCTTGTTTTCTATTTATTCTCTTGGCCTGTCAGCTGCAACTATTTCTCTCTCCTGCCTAGCTATAGGCTGTTCAGCTCTTTATTAGACCAATTATGTGTTTTAGACAGGCAAAGTAACACAGCTTCACAGAGTTAGTTAAATGAATGCAACATAAAAGAATGCAACTCATCTTTGCATCATTAAACAAATGTTCCACAGCATAAATCAATGTAACACTAATGTGAGAAATCCACGGGAGTGTGCTTAAGGAGTATTAGTAAATTTATTAGTATATAAATTGAGAAAATACACTCATGAATACAGAACCAAGTAGACAGCTGAAGTCTTCCTCTGAACTGACTGGGAGTGAATCCACTTGGCAGTTCAATCACACCAAGAAGCAGGCAGCAGGGAGAAGAGACCTTGTGACACCTCTCT
This sequence comes from Peromyscus nudipes, assembly GCA_902168325.1. Lineage (NCBI taxonomy): Eukaryota > Metazoa > Chordata > Mammalia > Rodentia > Cricetidae > Peromyscus > Peromyscus nudipes. The sequence continues at coordinate 27,015 of CABHPH010138306.1, forward strand.
TTTTCCTTTTAAGAGATCAGGTACAATGGCAAGAAGTACTGCCTCCTTTGGTCTATATAGCCCAAGGTCATGGGTGAAGCAAATACCTCTACAACACATCTTCAACTAATATTCCACAACATTTCCCCCTTTTTATCTAAATAAAATGAAAGATTTTATCTTTAACATAGTAAAACTACATTAAAAAACAGTTATCAAGTAAGAATTACATTCACAACATTAAGTTCATTTGTATTTGGCAAAGATACAAATTTAAAGAAAATATTTCATATTCTATTATATCATAGTGAGTCCAAAGTTTTATACTTAATTTACTTTCTATCATAACTAAGGAAAAATGTAACTCTAATTATTTAGTCTTTAACTCCACCAAAGACTCCAAAAGGATGTAATATTACCTGTCAACAGAGATATCTGGCTTTCTGGACAGTCACCCAAATTGGCTCTGCAACATTGGAGTATTTATCTTCAGCCTATAGGCTTAGAGTATTTAGCAGACTCTTTTATGAAGCAGGAAATTTAAAGGACCTTGTATAGACAAAGTTCACCTGTCACTTTCCCCTGTGTCTTGCATAGTATTTGACAAACTTTTCTGTGAAAAAGGAATTTTGAAGGACTGTCCTGTCTTGTTTTGGCTAAGTTCAGCAGTCACTTTCCTATGGGTCATGTATGTCCAGTTTATACAGCATACTGTCAGCAGTCAAGGCAAAACAGTTTCTTGCCAAAATGGCTAGCCTTGCCACATTGAAAGCAAACTCTATATGGAGTTTCTTCAATGCCCATCATCTTTCATGAAATAAATCGGTGCTTCCAGGAGCAGATGTATCTCATTGTCATGAAAAGCCCTAGGTTAAAAAAAAAAATTTTAAATGTCATAGTCTATATGTCTTTGAAGTGTTTGAAGACTATCTGTCTAAAATATACCTGTTTAACCTTGAAAACATACCTAATGTGAACACAAGTTTGATTATTGTAGATTAACTACTAATCTCATTTCTTAATTATATATTACATTTTTAAATGAGTTGCATAAGCATGATACCCCAACCAGAGTAGAAACATATATAGTATAACAAAAATAACTTGAAGTTTGTATCAATATACCAAAATCCATGCCAATTTGAATGCACCAACAATGCTGAGAAACATTAGGTGACTGTCCAGGCTGCCAGCTGTCTCAGTCTACTCTTGCAAGATTCCCAAAAGTTGCTTGCATCCATCTACCATTTCTCAGGTACCATTATATTCCTTCTCAGGTCTTTGATGGGATTGAAGACTAGCAGTTATAGTTACAACTTAGTATACATATATATATGTATATATATATATGATATCTTAGATAGAACATATTAAGTATTAGATTCAGGTTCTTTAGGATAGGAAACCTTTTGGAATGATCTTTGTAACATGCCATTTACCTATGCTCTATACTTCTCTGGATTTTAGTATGTGTTTCTTGCTTGATATTGTTTGCATTGATTGTAGTTCCATCTTATCTAGGTCATTATCCCTCATTATTCCTGGACAATATTTGATAACCATTCCTTTGTATATAGTTTTGTATTAGGTTAGAACCGTCTTATTTAGACAAAAAGGGGGAGATGTAGTGGGTAGCCATTCCAGCTTTGATCTGGAAGTTCCAACCCCCACTGAGACTTCGGCAACTGTCACGCCTACAGGGCAGGGCCAAGGAAGGCCCCTGGAGACCCGAGATCTGAATGGGCCAGCGCTCTCTCTGTTCCTGGACCCGAGACGGTGGAGGTGGACCGAGCAGAGCTCCAGAGAACACCACTGGACTGTGATACACTGTTCCCAGACCCCATGACCTACTTATCCCTTCATTTGTAAGTTACCCACTAAATAAATCTTCCTTTTAACTACATGGAAAATATCTGAGATTAATAGTTATCTTTTTATCCTATATTCCTATATTTCACTAAATAATAACTACATCCATAACCCACCAAATAATCAAAGACCACCCACCCCATCTCTTGGGAATGTGGGCATCATGCTCTCCAGACTACTTTCTGTTGTCTGTGGGCAAAAGCATCCTTAGGGATTCCTTGAGAAAAATTGAGATAATAACCAAGTCCTGAGAAGTACAGCTATAACCTTTGTTGGTAGATATCATTTGTCAAGCTTTATGAGGTCTCCCCTGATCAAATCTTATCCTTACCAATCCTGAAGAAATCCACAGCCTCCTCTCATCTCCTCTGGGAATAAAAGCAAAACCTCTTTTCCAAAGAAATGCATCTTTTAAGTTCCATTTTACAAATACATTTTTTACTTCCATTTTAAAGGTAAAGCATTACTAAAATATATAGGCTAGTTTATTTCAACAATCCCCTTTTCAATTCTGGGTCTCTTAGCAGCATCCTTTGCTTATCAGCAATCAAAAAATTCAAAATCAACATAAAAACATACAGGATCTAGACTTCCTGTATATTTCCCACCTTACATGGCCTTTTTCTTTTATATTACTTTTAATCTCTCTTTAAGCACTTTATTATTTTTGAAATATTTCTTTCTATGACTGTCTATACTCATTTTCTTTTCTTTCTTAAGCCTACACCTTTATTAAACACACTGGAACCTGTTTAGAGTTTTTTCTGTCTGAACCTCTTTTACTACTTATCTCTAGTCTTTTTGACCATGTGAACAAACCTTAAACTGCTAAGTTACAGCTGGGTCCTCCATCTGGCTCTATTGGCTGGCTCTGTTTGGTTCTAGGTTTCTGAGAGCCAAGATCAAAGCTCACAGCTGGAGAGAGGTAAATTTGACCAAGAACTACATTCATTTCCCCAACTCTGGTATGCCAGTGCCCTGCACTGTGGCAGGCAATTTTTTTTACTTAGTTTTTTTGTTTCTATTCAGCATGAAAAAAGCTGCTTAAGTGTTTTGCTATAAGGCAGAGTTTCTTAAAAGGAGCCAAATCCGTTTTGTTGTTGTTGTTGTTTTGTTTGTTCATATTTTTGTTTTGTTTTGTTTTGTTTTTCAGCTTTCTCGGGACCTAGGGATAGTTGAGCTTCATGTTGGTACGTGTTGTGTGCTTTCACTCTGGCTCTTTAGGGAGCCTGTTACCCAGTTCCCAAGTAAGTTCATGGAGGCTTATTCTTCCTTATGAATGACCAGCCTTACTGTGAACTGTTTCTAGCCAGCTTTTCTTAACTACCTTTTCTCTCTAGGATTTTTTTTAGTAGAATATTATTTTATAGTGTGTTACTTTTGTTTATTTGTTTAATTCTGTGAAGCTGTGTTACTGTGCCTATGTAAAACACCTGATGGTTTAATAAAGAACTGGTCAATAGCAAGGCAAGATAAAGGAGAGGCAGGGCTGGCAGGGAGAGAGCATAGATAGAAGGAGAAAACCATGAGAAGAGTTCTAAAATCTAGGAGCCAGAGGAGGAGGAGGACCCCAGCAGACTCACCCAGCTACACAGCCAGCGACAGAGTAAGAGCTTAGATTTACAGAAGTAGTAGAATGGGAAAAGCCCAGAGGCAAAAGACAGATGAGTTAATTTAAAGATAAGAAAAGCTGGCAAGAAACTAAGCCAAGCTAAGGCTGGGCATTCGTAATTAGGAATTCGTAAATAATTCGTAAATTCGTAAGTAAGCCTCTGTGTATGATTTATTTGTAGCTGAGTTGCAGGCTCCCCTGCTGTGGGATGTCATTCTGTATGCTGTGAATGTGTGTTGTTCTGATTGGTTGATAAACAAAATGCTGATTGGCCAATAGCCTGGCAGGAAGTATAGGCAGGCAAGTAGATGAGGAGAATTCTGGGAAGAGAAAGGACAGAATCAGGAGTCACCAGCCAGACACAGAGGAAGCAAGATGACAAGGCAGAACTGAGAAAAGTTACCAAGCCACGTGGCTAAACATAGATAAGAATCATGGGTTAATTTAAGTGTAAAAGCTAGTAAGTAATAAGCCTGAGCTAATGGCTGAACAGCTATAATTAATATAAGCCTCTGTGTGTTTACTTTGGGGATGTGAGTGTGAGAGATTTGTCCCAACTGCTGGCCAGCCTGGACACAGGAAAACTTCCAACTGCACCTCCCAAAAGAGCAAAAACAAACAGCAACAGCTTTTACCTTTCTCTATTTCTGTATATCTTTTTTTTCCTTCTTATTCCATGTCTGTCTGTGTGGCTGGATGATTGAACCCTTTTTTTTCTCTGCTCCTTGATCTTTCTCCCCTCTTCTATTTATTCTCTCTGCCTACAAGCCCCACCTATTTCTCTCTCCTGCTTAGCTATTGGCTTTCAGCTCTTTTTTGTACCAATTAGGTATTTTAGACAAGCAAAGTAGCACAGCTTCACCGAACTAAACAAATGTAACATTAAAGAATGCCACACATCTTTGTGTAATTAAACAAATATTCCACAGCATAAATAAATGTAATATATCTTAAATTTATATTCAAAACATTTGTACAAAAATAATTTAGCTATATAATCCTTAACAACATAATGTTCCTTGAAGCAATAAAAATTGAACCAATTTTCCCTAAGAATAGAAAAAGCAAGGTGGTACATTTGTTGGCTTACAGATCGAAAAAGTTTCACTTTGAGTTCTTTGCTACCTTTCCCTACCTTCTGACTAATGAACACATTCCCTATTTGTATACTTCTTGAGGCAGCTTCATTTCAAAATCCTTTACATCATTAGAATTCCTGTTGCGTCCATCAACAGAAACCACATTTGTGGAAACTGCAGCTTCCCACTTTTTACCACTCTTCCAAGTGTAATATTCCATTCTTTCACCATTTCATTCTATCCAAATATTTCCACAGAAAAGATATGTGAACTAAGATTAGCAAAGTATAGGAATGTTCCAAATTAACTATAGATATCAGCACAACATAGCATTATGATATTAGAGTAAAATAGTTACATTTGAAAGTTGAACAGTGACATAATGATTTCATATCACACCAATCATTTCTTTTATGTCTTTTTGTTGTAGTATTCACCAGTATCTAAAAGACAAGGATGTTTGCTACATGAAGACAGTTCTAAGATCCTAACTTGAAATGTATAAAAATTTCATTATTTTATAAAATGAGAAAAAAATTCTATTCCACCATAGCTGTAATCTATTCTGAGGAAAGAAGAGTACAACAGAACAATTGGCATAGACAACTCAGTTTTTCTTGGGTTAATATTATGTTCTGTTCATCTATTTAAATATTGGTTGTAAATAGATAGAGAACATGTACTCTGTCTTTCCAACATGTACCAGTTCGTTGTACATCCTGGGACCTAAAATGTTTGAGATAATCTTTTCTCAAAGGACTGTTGAGATGAGATATGGGTTCAGGTTTCCTGTCTTGTACCTTAAGATTATCATATTTTAGACTACTGAAGGTAAAAATGCCAATATGCTGTCATAGTATGGGTGAGCCTAAAAACACAATGTATACATTTTAGCCTCAAACATTTGGCATTATCTCTTGAATTTTTTTAGAATAATCCTAAATAGTATGATGAATCATGAATCAACATCAGCTGGAGGAAATCTTATTAAATGTGCAGTAAAATGTATAATGGAAACAAAAACCAAAGCCACAGTATAGTAACAGAAAATAAATCCAAGAATGAAAGGTCAATCCCTTGTTATTGGCAAATTCTTTACTTTACTATTCATTCCTTTTACAAAAATCACTTAAAGTCAGTTTTAAATAATTTATATATTAAAAGAGAAATATATTTTATGTAAAAAAAGGACAATACAGCAATTGAAAATTTCTGGAATGCGAATACAAACATTAATGATGAACATATTTTCATTTTCAAGTATTCTGTCTATTGTTTAAACATGCTATTTGGTTTTGCTTTTATTTAGATTTTGTATTGCTGTGTATAATTTCTTATATAGTATAGATTTATCCCCTTGTAAGATAAGGTGTTTGATGATATAGTCTGCTGTTCTTTCAGTTTTTTTTCATGGTTAACAGCTCATTTTGTTATGCAGAATGTTTTTAATTCTATGTGGTTGTATTTGTCTATTCTTTTCACTTTATTCATTCTACTTCTGAGACTGTAACTATCAACAATAAAAAGGAAGACAGATTTCCAAACCAAAATCATTGAGTTTTGCCCTATATTCTTTCTTCTAAGAATACATATATAGCTTTGTAGTTTCAGGTTTTTCATTAAAATCTTTCATCCATTTTTACCCAACTTTCTTGCATATTTTGAAGGAAAAACTAAAATTCATTCTTTGCATATGGTTATCCTGTTTCTCAACACTGTTGCTGGAAGGGAATATATTTTTCCTATTGGATTTTTGATAAAATGATAAATTACTAGTTGACCATAATGTTTGGATTTAGTTAACAATCTCTCCATTATTCTACTAACCTTTGAGTCTATTTTTATGCCAGGATCATACTTTTTTATTACAATGGCTTTGTAATAATAGTTTGAAATGAAATATTATGTCTTCAGCTTCGCTCTTCCATGTTGACTATTGCATTAATCAAAGTAAATTTAAATCCTAACTCTTTTGGTAAAGATATTAGAAATAAAATATACACTCAATATTTTGGTAACAGACTTCAAATGAACTAACCTTGCTTGACCCAAGTGAGCAAGTAAGTCCTTTGCTAATTTTGTTTGTGTAGATGCAGTGAGGAGAGATTCTTTTCTTATAATGTCTTTCCAAGATGTCTAAAAATAACTGCATTAGAAAATTTGACTGTTTTTATGAAAACTTAACATTTTTTATCTGAGAGGGTCAAATCCATTTGAAATATTTATGAGCAATTGAAGTAAAAATGAATTCATGAAAATGAGTTTGAAAATAGCGAAATCTGGCACCCATCTTTCTACTCTCCCTGAAAGCACTAAAGGTCTTAAGGTTCTGGTCTCTCAGGGTGATGGTCAACGCAGTGAGTATGTAATAATAACTGTTTGTTTTGCTATAATATGCCATCTCAGGTAATGCATTTTACCTAATGTACTCAATGCCTGATTTAAGGCAGTATATGTCTTTGCCCAAGGTGTTAGCTTCTGTTATTTAAAAGGGCATTGCATTATTATTATTGTTTTTTACACCTTATATACAGTTTTAGTTTCAATAATAAGCCAGGAATACCATATGTCACTATAAAAAATAATAATAATAAAAGCAAGTCTAGATCATTGTGTGAGTTCTTCTCTCCTTATATCTTTCAGTCGCTCTGCTTCCACTGGATTATTCTAGATCTTTGAGCACACATCATCTATGACATGGTAGGATATCCAGGCGGTAGAGAGGAGAGTAAGAGTAAGCTCATGTTTACATGAATAAGAAGGTGGCGGAAGACTACAGAAAAATGCTTCTAATGGAATCTTACAGGAAGTTAATTCATTCAGAAGGTGGGGAGTCCAGAAGAGGCAAAAGAAATCCTACACCTGAGAATGAGCTTTGCTCTAATTTGTGTTCATAACAGTCTACAGGAGGTGGCCATTCTGCTTGAAAGTAGCCATCTTAGGCATTCATGGCAAAACTGTCTCTAGGATAATTATTTCTTGTTTCAAAAACTTGAAGATGAACATTATCATAGTATCATATATTGAAATCACCTTTTAAGTTGGTACATTTATTGTATAATGAGTAATACAAATTAAATATGTTTTCTTGGTTTGTTCTGAAACCTGTACCAAGCTTATTAAATTTGACTATGTCTCTGCACATATACTGTAGCTAGACTTTTATCAAGATTAATCATTTATATTTATTTATCCTGAATTTTTTCCATTTTAGACTTTAAAAGTTATTGATAGCATAATACTGGATAAACAACTGGGGGGTCTCAACCCTGGGAATACTAAATCTCCTGCTATTAACATTTCTTATTTACTTGTAGTTCTCTGTCTAGGAGTGGGGCCCATGAGATTTCCCCCACTTCCATGTTACCATGTCTGTTGGTGTGGTCCCTGTTTCAGGCAACACTGAAATAGTATACAAACAGTAGTATCAAATGGACTTACCAGATTTTATCTATTTATTTATTGATGCATATATATATATATATATAACAATAACAAAAAAAGTCCATGTGAGAGGGACCAAGGTGAGGGAACATGGGGAGGGTTGAATGGGGTCAAGGAAATGGAGAAATGATGCAATTATATTTTAATCAAAATTAAAAATAATATATTTCTGATGCTACTATAACATACTGAAAGAAAACACAAATAAAAAACATTTTTAATAATTACCATTGAAAATAAATATTAATTGCCTAAAATAAAGAGTTGGATTAAAAACAATTTTGTATTACATATTGCCTGAAAAGTACTTGTGGACATAATTTTGAAGAAAACTAAAATTTTCTGAAGTAATATATTAATAACAAGCTTTTAAATTTAATGCATGGTTCAAAGTTAAAAGTGTAACTATGTACTGTTTCTTTTCAGCTAATGTCTAGTTTCAATTGGCAAATAATTAAGAAAATTTTGTTTTAAATGCTAGCTAATATACTTCATTTCACGGCTTAATAGATTTTTGCCATATGATACTTAGATCTGCGCAGCAATAGACCATGTATTTTCCCACAATCCTCTGAGATTAATTTAATTTTACAATGTCCTTTCATTCACCATTTTTGCTTCTCCATTTTCCTTTCTTTGATTCTACACTAATGCTGTCACATCTCTATTCTCACTTATTGTTATATTCTTGTATTTTAGCCTGTCATCCTTTCTGAATTCATATCCTCCTGTTATTCTCCCTTATAATTCTTTTACCTCAATCTATGGCTCCTACTAAAACATGTATTCCACTTACTGCTTTTAAGAGCATTCAGGCCAAGGGAATATGACAAGGGATGTGAAATAGCATTTAAGCTCATTAAATAACCCTGAAGTTCCCCCAGTGGAATATTCCATTATCAAGCTTTGATTAAAAGATTTATGACATTTTGATTATGAACTTGAGAATGAAAAGTCCCAGAAAATATGGAATTACAGAGCCCAGAAGTCAGCTGCCTAATCCAGAATGATTTGAAACTAACATTAACATTATTCAAAGCTGCATTCAATTTTAATGACCAATTTACTTCATTTTTTATCTTTTGTCTAAAATGTAACATGAAACCCTCCAAGAGGGAGGAAGCTGCACTTAGCAACTTCTTGTGCAAATGTTCACTGACTTTAGTGAGCTCCAGGCCCCGAATTTTAATCAGTCATTTCTGAGTATTGAATTTTCGATGAAATTTGATCACATTAAGAGAAAATTTTGTATGTTTTTGATCAGAAGCAAAGATAAATTTTAAGGAGAAAATGATTATTTAAGTCCCTTTGACCGTTCAATACAGCACAATTTATAAATACCTTATGAGTAGAAAGTATCAGTTGAAAAAGTAAACATAAGAGAGGAAAATCTGTCACGATACCCAAGAAAGTTCAGAAATTATTTTAATATTCTGTAAGAGCAAAAATTATCCAATAAGCAGTGACATAGACGGTATTTTCAAAGGATTTTCAATGAGGATTACTACTGTGAGAAAGACATCTCCCTAGTGTGAGGGATGTGTGCACCAGGTAATTGAGTCTTTTCAATTCCTCTATAATTCATTCTAAAGACTTAAAGAGATGCAAGATAATAAAACCATATCTAGTCACAGAGTAGAGGTACACCTTTTACTGTGTACTTATAAATATTGTTGATGAATAAATATATATTATTTTAAAGTATCTTTATAAATTTGCATGTATCAGTTTCAGTGGGTTAATATGCTATTGCAATAGAGAATAATATAAACAACAAGTTGAAGTTTACAGCCACATTAGGCTGATAAATATATTTCCTCCTATGGCTATTTTGAGATGTATTAGCAGCCAGAGTAATCAGATTTACCTTCATGACTGGTTTAACATGGCTGTCTCTACATTTACTCACAGAGCCCTGACTATGAAACATCTTGCAATATTGTTTATTGGAAAGTAGATGAGACTTTTTTTAAAGCTCAAAGGAAATGTTTTAGTCAGAAGAAACAGCCACACTACTTTGCAATAAATATTTATATTTAATTGTCATTTTTCAACCTATCCATTAAAAGGATAATTAGAAAAATTAACATAAAATTCTACAACTGTATAGATTTTTCTTCAGCTGATACAGTAAGTCTGAGTTATAGAAGGAATATAATGTAACTTCCATTCATAGACTCTAATTTTTTTTTATTTTAAAAGTAGCTTTTGGTAAGACATAACAATAATTTGTTTTCAGTATTTTTTATATACTTATAAGAGATGTATTGACCATCTGAAAAATAAGTAAGCTACCTTCATTCAATGAAATACTCAAATTATTCCTTTATCTTGACAGTTTCCAGCAAAGTGATTAGTCTTTCAAAACCCAAGAAGAAAACACAGTTAACATCTCCAAAAATAGGATTTGTTAAGAATTATTCTGTCTACTTACCTAGCTGGAATTCTTGATCTTTAAGATACTCTACAAATAAATCTCAGAAAATAATCACATTAATTCAATTCCCTAATTTGGGGTTTGAAAAACAATTGATGGCTTAATATAAAGTTGGCATACATTTGTTTTCATCATTGAAAAATAGCTAGATATATGCAAAGGGAAAAATGGATTGGAGGTTTTGATAATGCTTACATGGACTTAAATGATTATTTTTTCATACAAGAACCAAGCACAAAACTGAAAGACGAAGCCCAATACTAGAAACAGCTATTTGAATTAAATGGGTAGCATGAACTGCACAGAGAAGTAGAAGTAGACCCATTTTACTTTTACTACTCCTGTAGGAGTAGGTAAAAACCTAGAAGAATTTAGTTTTTATTTCTTGGAAGATATCCCATTCTTCAAAATCCTTGGACCTGGAGTTACAGATGATTGTGGGCCACAATGTCAAGGCTGGGAATCAAACCGAGGTCCTCTGAAAGAGCAACAAAGTGCTCTTAACCACAGTGCCACCTCTCTGGCCCCTTCCTTTTTATTTTTTATTTATTTATTTATTTATTTATTTATTTATTTATTTATTTATTTATTTATTTATTTATTTATTTTTTTTTGGTTTTTTGAGATAGGGTTTCTCTGTGTAGCTTTGTGCCTTTCCTGGAACTCACTTTGTAGCCCAGGTGGGCCTCGAACTCACAGAGATCCACCTCCCTCTGCCTCCTGAGTGTTGGGATTAAAGGCATGCGCCACCACCACCCGGCAAAATAATTGATTTCCATATGGCTTTTCACATAGCCTTCACTTTGGCTAAACGTCTCTCCCTACCTTTTCATCTTTATTATCTACCTCATCCTTGCTTGAATATTTTTATCCCTAGTGTAGTGGGTAGCCATTCCAGCTTTGATCTGGAAGTTCCTACCCCGACTGAGGCTTCGGTAACTGTCCCGCCTACAAGGCGGGGCCAAGAGAGGACCCTGAAGACCCGAGATCGGAGGCGCCGCCTCTCTTATTTCCTGGACCCTGGACACTAGAGGTAGACCAAGGAGTGTTCTCCAGAGAACTCCGGGCCGGACTGCGCTGCGTCTTTCCCAGAACCCGCAACCTACCTATCCCTTCATTTGTAAACCTATCCCTTCATTTGTAAGTTACGCCACTAAATAAATATCCCTTTTAACTACATGGAGTGGCCTTAATAATTTCACCAATACCCCAGTATTTTTCTTATTTTCTATCTATAGTTCTTAGGTATTTTTTTCTCACAAAATAGAGTATTTATTGATCTGTATTTTCAGCAACAAAAAGGTATTTTTGAATCACATACTGGTGTGTCATACTCTGCTTAATTTCTTCTGTGACTACATACCTCATGACCTTGCCTTGCCCCCAACCCTCACACATATGGCTTTACTTCATATTTTCCTTGTCTCCTTAAGTTTATTAGATTCTTGAAAATCTTTAATGTTTCCTACCAATTTAGGCATTACCTTCCAGATATTTTGAGGCATCCTATGTCATGGTATTCAATTGCCCATCCTTCCTTAATTATACTTTTGAAAGCTAACTTATTACTTCTGTTCACTTACTCATTGTTTGTTTATTAAGCATTTACTAGGGGCCAGATCTTATTTTGGTGAGGAGTTAGCATTACACAAACTCAGTACAGACCCTTCCTGTAAGAAGAGAAGTCCTACATTCTTTGTTTACCAGCACAGATTATCATTATCTTGGAGAGTAACTACCATGTAGAAATAACCTCTGTTCAGTTGATGACTTAAACAATACTCAATAACATATGGAATTCTATAGTTTGACCCCATTGTCATTACGTTTTCCTGTGCTGATTCAGTAAAATCATACATACAAAACAGAAAACCATTGTATGATAATGTCTAATATATGAGCTACCTTCCAAGGTTCCTCTGCTCAGCAAGGTCAGGGAAATTACCAGCTGTGAACAGTACAGGATGGCATGTGAATGTGGCATAATGAGGAAGTGGAAAGCACTGGCCAAAGGTGTTAATCATGCTTTATACTGGGTGGTGAATTTGAAGCCCCCAGACTTGCTCATTGTCAATAGTTTCTTATTTTTATTGCAGTTCTGAAATTTGCCTTGAAACTTGACTTGGATACATTCATCCCCTGCTGCATTTCTCTGATCTCGCTAGCTGTTGCTACTGCTCTTGTTTTGTTTGGTTCATTCTCAACTACTCATCAACTTTTTCTGGAAATAAACAACCTTTAAAAAAGAGATTTTTTTTTTTTTGCAAATAGTGTTTAGTTAGCAATTCACTAACCTAGGTCCTTTCTTTCAAACCATCTTACATCTCTGTTTACTTTCTCAGTCTTCATCTGTTATTCGTAAATCTTCTGAAGTTGGAGATGTTCAGGTTTATTCCTAGCATCTTCCATTGCCATCATTTCTGTGCCTCCCAAACAAAATTATTAACTGCTCTGTGATCTAGTATTTGAAGTCTCACCTTATTTTACCTCAGCATCTTATTATCACCTTTGTAGCCTAGAGTTTTTTATGTGGTCTTTAGGTCCTTCAAATTGGCTTACATCATTTTAGGACTTTCTTTACGTCATTACAGATGAAACCAAACCTCTTGGGAAAAGATTCAGCTTCCAACCTCCTCTATCACTCCTACTACACCTATCCACCTATCAATTCAACTGTTTTCTGTTCATCTCATAGTTTTATACTGGATCCAGGCTACCAAATTACCTACTGTGAAGAGCATTATTTTCATCTGAAATCACAGATCATCAGAAGTGGCATTTTTTTCTTTTCTTTTCTTTTTCTTTTTTTTTTTTTTTTTTTTGAGACAGAGTTTCTTTGTGTAACAGACCTGGCTGTCCTGGAACTCACTTTGTAGACCAGGCTAGCCTAAAAATCATAGAGATCTGCTTTCCTCTGCCTCCTGAGTGCTGGAATTAAAGGCATGTACCACCATACCCAGCCAGAAATGGCTTCAGAATCATCTTCACTTGTTCATTTGCTCAGTTTGATATGGTTGAGGCATTTCTATGCTTTTTGGGTGGAATTTCAAAACTGTTCCTACATACATGAAATAAGTGATTCAAAGTTTCTCTCTGCCAATTAAATTATTTTATTTCTTAGCTAAATTTTACTTATTACTTCAATCTCATTTGTGTGAATATTGAAAACCCTTTTTGTCAACATCATTCATGTTACAGGCAAAGTAGTGCCATCAAAATATTTTAATTTTTACAGTGCCTTTTTGTAGCTAGAGTTTTCCTGCCTAGCCCACAGTCAGGACAAAATCTCTGTTACCCGCCAGTCCCACAGCTGCTCAGACCCAACCAAGTAAACACAGAGACTTATATTGTTTAAACTGTTTGGCCTAATGGCTCAGGCTTCTAGCTATCTAGTTCTTACATCTTAAATTAATCCATTTCTATAAATCTATACCTTCCCAC
>CABHPH010138306.1:40975-54908 GCA_902168325.1 Peromyscus nudipes
GAGACTTATATTGTTTAAACTGTTTGGCCTAATGGCTCAGGCTTCTAGCTATCTAGTTCTTACATCTTAAATTAATCCATTTCTATAAATCTATACCTTGCCACGTGACTTGTGGCTTACCGGCATCTTCACATGCTGCTTGTCATGGCGGTGGCTGGCAGTGTCTCCCTCACTCAGCTCACTGTTCTCTCCTTTTTTCCTCTCTGTTAGTCCCGCCTATACTTCCTGCCTGGCCACTGGCCAATCAGTGTTTTATTTATTGACCAATCAGAGCAACAGATTTGACATACAGACCATCCCACAGCACCTTTTTAAGGTTGTTATTATTTCATTTTTAACTTTTTCTAAAGTCTTAGCTTATATAAACATATAGGCTGTAGTGAACTTTGAATATTTCACATACTTTTATATTAGGATAAATATCATCCATGTACAGCTATTTGTTCACTGTTATGTGAAGAAGAATCCTGAATGTGAGACCCTCAGTCCTATAGCTTATAATAAATGTTTCCATAAAGCAGCCAGTTCCTCTTCTTTACCTTTTTTTGTGATAAATGGCTCTTTGTGGCCTAGTCTTGCATCAAATTCTTGGTCATATTGTCTCAACCTTCCAAGTGCTATACTACCCCCAGCCTGACTAGGTCAGCCAATTTCTTATGTTATAATACACATATAATTTTGAGTGTATTGTAAAATAAAAATTATTTCTTTCCTTTTAAGAACCTTCTGTTTTGAAGTATGTTCTCAGAATATGTGATTTGGCTGATCTAATCATTTTACAATGGATTTTCCTGTTCATATGAGCTCTATGTTGATTCCATTTTTCCATGTTTATGACTTTTCTGTGTGCTTAAGTGATTATGATATTCAGTCCATTACTCCACAAAGTTTGTATTTTATATTTATTATCCCATTTCATGAACTTAGCAAACCTACAGGGTAACTATCAACATTATTCTTGTTATTATTTTATTTTCAAATTATTACATAAATAATGCCACTTTGAATGTGTTTGTTTATCCAGTTTACCTTTCCACTGTATTCTCCACCCCTTTATTCACAATAACTTTATTAGACCAATTTCTCAAACTTCAAAATAGAATAGCCTTTTCATTTCCCATGTCCATAGACACCAAAGACTTCCATTTACATTTCTAAAATGTCCTTAAGGCCTTTCTCCCTTTCCAGTCACCAGCATCACTGCGTCAGTCTGGACCACCACACCTGAGTAGAGAAGGGCAGTAGAGTATCATCTGAAGGTTCAGCATTCTTCCAACCCCAAACCCACACCCAGTGCAGGAGTTATCTCCATTGTGACATATTTCTTTCTTTCTTTCTTTCTTTCTTTCTTTCTTTCTTTCTTTCTTTCTTTCTTTCTTTCTTTCTTTATCTATCTATCTATTTATTTTTATTTATTTATTTATTTACTTACTTACTTACTTACTTATTTTACACCCCAGCTGCAGTTTTCCCTCCCTCCTTTCCTCCTAGTCCCTTCCTCACCCTACTGTATCCCCACCCCTCAATCCACTCCTGTTCAAGAAAGGGCAGGCCTCCCATGGATATCCCCATGATCTCTCCCCCTATCATGGTACCTCTTTCATTGCTCTCCCACTCCATCCCTGTTCCAGCTCAACCATCCCATTCCCTTATGTTCTCATACCTTATTCCCTACCCTCCATTGCCCATTCCTCATCCCCAGTTTACTCATGGAGAACTCATCTATTTCCCCTTCCCAGGGTGATCCATGAGTCCCTCTTTGGGCTCTACTTGTTAGCTGGCTTCTCTGAAGCTATGGGTTATAGTTTGATTATCCTATGTACATCATGTTTGTCCTTCTGAATCTGGGTTACCCCACTCAGGATGATATTTTCTAGTTGCATCCACTTGCCTGCAAATTTCATGATGTCATGTTTTTTCTCTGCTGTGTAGTACTCCATTGTGTATATGTACCACATCTTCTTAATCCATTCTTCAGTTGAGGGGGCATCTAGGATGTTTCCAGGTTCTGGCTATTATGAATAATGCTGCTATGAACATAGTTGAGCATGTGTCCTTGTGGTATGATTGAGCATTCCTTGGGTATATGCCCAAGAGTGGTATAGCTGGGTCCTGAGGAAGATTGATTGCCAATTTTCTGAGAAATCATCATTTGCAAAGTGGCTGTATAAGTTTCCATTCTCACCAACAGTGAAGGAGTATTCCCCTTGCTCCACATCCTCTCCAACATAAGCTGTCTTCAGTATTTTTGATCTTAGCCATTTTGGATGTCAGTTTTTTCTGTTGTTATTTTTTGTTTGTTTGTTTGTTTGTTTGTTTTTTGAGACAGTGTTTCTCTGTGTATAGTTTTTGTGCCTGTCCTGATCTTCCTCTGTAGACCAGGAGGGCCTCAAACTCACAGACATCTGCCAGCCTCTTCCTCCTGAGTGCTGGGATTAAAGGCGTGTACCACCATCACCCAGCGATGTCATTGTTTTTAATAGCAGACTAATACTCCATTGTGGTGGTATTGTGTTCCCCAAAATATTGTGCACCCTAATAAACTTATCTGGGGTCAGAGACAGAACAGTCACTAGATACAAAGGCTAGAAAATAGTGGCACTCACACCTTTAATCCTAGCACTCCAGAGGTAGAAATCTCTCTGGATCTCTGTGAGTTCAAGGCCCATTGGAAATGGCCAAGCATGGTGACTCACGCCTTTAATCCCAGAAAGTGAGCCTTTAATCCCAGGGAGTGGTAGTAGAAAGCAGAAAGGTATATAAGGCGTGAGGACCAGAAACTAGAAGCATTTGGCCTGGTTAAGCATTTGGCCTGGTTAAGCATTCAGGCTTTTGAGCAGCAGTTCAGCTGAGACCCATTCTGGATGAGGACTCAGAGGCCTCCAGTCTGTGGAAACAAGACCAGCTGAGGATCCGGCGAGATGAGGTTAGCTGTGGCTGGTTCTGTCTCTCTGATCTTCCAGTGTTCACCCCAATAACTGGCCTCAGGTTTGATTTTATTAATAAGACTCTTTAAGATTCATTCTACACTCCATTGCGTAAATAACTCCAACCAAGCAAGTGAAATACCTCTATGTCAGGAACTTCAATCTTTGAAGAAAGATATTGGAAAAAAATCAGAAAATGGAAAGATCTCCCATGCTCAAGAACCAGTAGGATTAACATAGTAAAAATGGTCATCTTACCAAAAGCAATCTACAGATTCAATGCAATTCCCATTAAAATCCCAACACAATTCTTACAGACCTTGAAAGAGCAATACTCAACTTCACTTGAAAAAACAAAACACCCAGAATAGCTAAAGCAATCCTGTACAGTAAAAGAACTTTGGGAGGTATCACCATCCCTGACTTCAAGCTCTTTTACAGAGTCGAGTGTTAAAAATTGCATGGTTTTGGCATAAAAACAGACAGGTGGACCAATGGAATCAAATTAAAGACCCAGACATAAACCCAAATACCTATGGACACCTGATTTTTGATAAAGAAGTCAAAATTATACAATGGAAAAAGGAAATAATCATCACCAAATGGTGCTGGCATAACTGGACATTGGCATGGAGAAGAATGAAAATAGATACATACCTATCACCCTGCACAAAGCTCAAGTCCAAGTGTATCAAAGACCTCAACATAAATCCAGATGCACTGGACCTCATAGAAGAAAAACTGGGAAATAACCTTGAACAAATTGGCACAGGAGACAGCTTCCTGGATGGGACATCAGTAGTGCAGACACTTAGATCAACAATTATATAAATGGGACCTCATGAAACTGAGAAACATCTATAAAGTTAATAAAACAAAATAACAGCCTACAGAATGGGAAAAGGTCTTCATCAATGCCACATCTGATAGAGGGCTGATCCAAAATATAAAAGAACTTAAGAAACCAGACATGAAAAAAAAAAAACAAATAATCCAGTTTAAAAATGGGGTATGGATCTAAACAGAGAATTCTCAATGGAAGAATCTCAAATGGCCAGAAAACATTTAAAAAAATGTTCAACCTTCTAAGCCAACAGGGAAATGCAAATCAAAACAACTCTGAGATTCCATCTTATATCTGCCAAATTTGCTGGTTGGAGTGCAAACGTATATAGCCACTTTGGAAATCAATATGGTGATTTCTCAGAAAACTGGAAATCAATCTACCACAAAACCCAGCTATGTCACTCTTGGGAGTATACTCAAAGGATGCTCAATAATACAACAAGGATACTTGCTCAATTATGTTCATAGCAGCTTTATTTGTAGTAGCCAGGACCTAGAAACAACCTAGATGCTTGTTTCATCTGAGAAATGGATTAAGAAAATGTGGTACATTTACACTTTTTTTTTTACTTCTCCAGATGTGTACAATGAAAAATTCCCTTGTGCTCACATAATCCAGAATAACTATTGTTCTTTTAATACTGCTATACCTTTTCCCAGGAAACCCAAAGTTCACTCATCAAGGCCTAGGTTGAAAACCTATTGAAACTATGAGTACTCCTTTCAAAGAGTAGACTGACTTTCTAAGTATAGAGCCCATTTACCCAGGGAATCAAGGCTTTGCCCAAAAACTTAAATTCCATGATGGTAACCAAAAGCAGAGAATTTTGACATATATTTTTATGAGCAGTGAAACTCAGTCAACAGTGTTTGGCCTGGTGACTCTCTTCATCCATTAAATCATAAGAATCTACAAAATATCAAATATCTTCAGGCCCTGGATAACTGAATCCCCCTGAAAATATAAAAAAAATTATAAGTTCTATATGATAAATGTGTACATGTATAACAGTAACTTAGGAAGTAACAAATATTTTAAATATATGCAGAATAGAAGGCTAAAAGTAAACTGTCTTATAGTACTAGATTAGTAAATTATTTTTCATTTACCTATTTCAGAGTTCTGGTCATTGAGCCATATACCTTATGTATGCTAGGCACCCTACCACTTAGATAATCTTCTGAACTTCTGAATTTACTTTTAAAGCTTATTATTCATGTCAAGAACACTGGTTCTCATTACACATTATTTCTTATTCGTCTAACAGAATGTCTTTATGATCCTAGATCCCAATTTTTAATGTTTTCTAATCATAAAGGAGGGAGAATATTCAGAGTAGTTTCAGATCATTCCCTCTAGTTTTTACTATCCAATAAAGTCAGAAATATCTGCTTCTGGAGTAGTAAACTCTCAAAAGCTTCTTTAGGACACAGGTCATTCTGGACCAATTGTAGCAGAGCTATCTCTAAATTCTTCAAACAGTTTTGATTTTCCATCTTTTCATAAAAATCACCCAATAAGCATGATATTATGATATCTTGAAATTTATCTGAGAATATCTAACTATTGATACATGAATATATTCAAATACACTACATTGACCTTCATCTAAATCAGGGAACTTGTAGCATAATATCTTCTAGGAAAAGTTCTTGACTTTGTAACTCTTCTGAAACATTCTACTCTTCTTAATGCTTTTTGTTCCCCCTTTGTTCTCCATGTCCAGCTTATAGTATGACTATCTATTCTTTATATTTTCTTTTCCTTCCTCCTTCCCTACCTTCCTTCTTTCTCCCTTCTTTCTTTCTTTCTTTCTTTCTTTCTTTCTTTCTTTCTTTCTTTCTTTCTCTCTTTCTTTCTTTCTTTCTTTCTTTCTTTCTTCTTTTTTTCTTTTTTCTTAGTTTTTCAAGACAGGGTTTCTGTGTGTAACAGTGTAGCAGTCCTGGCTGTACTTGAACTCTCTTTGTGACCATGCTGCCATGTTGGCCTCAAACTCCCAGAAATTTGCCTGCCTTTGCCTCCCAAATGTTTTCTGGGATTAAAGGTATGTTCCACCATCATCTGGCTTCTTCTCCATCTTTTCATATATGTTTAAATATGTTTAAATTACTTTAATCCTTCCTTCACCTATTCCTAACCATCAAGGCTCTCCTTCATGTCAGTCATAGAATATTTAAGGACATACTTCACGGAATTAAGTTCAAATTCAAGTTTACACATACTATTAACATGGCTTTTATGCTATTTTATTCTGAGTCTTAATTTATTATTCCTTAAATTAGAATAAGACTACTACTATTAGGTCTTGTATCAGATCTGCATAGCTGCCTTCCCCTATAAGGCCATGTGATGGATTCAGAAATTAGTCTCCACAAGTTTAAGCCCTTCAGTGTGTTCTGTTCAGATGGAGGAATCAACTAACTCAATACAGGACAACAACTTCTCAAAGCCCACCAGCACTTTGGGCTCACCACTTGTGACCACAGTGCTAGAAACAGATACCCACTCTCTTCTAAAAGACTGAAAATTAATTTCACCTGAATTTATACTTGAGGAAAGTCACACTACCATTCCAATTGTGTGTGCACCTCTGTGGTTTAGTTTAATCTGATATCCCTTCTGTGTCTTGCTGTGCTCATTTTCTTTGTTACTTAACAAATCACATATCTAGAGAGTTAGAGCATATTTGTGTTGATTCCATGGGTTGAGAGTCTAGGCGCAATTTCTTTGGGTAATTTGCTTCTATGGTATCACTAGCCTGTAATCAAATGCCAGAAATCTAAAGCCTGAACTAGGCTTATTTAGAATACTGGCAGAATGAATCTCTTTGGGTTGGGTGTATGGCTGAGTGCTGTGTTCTTGCTGGTTATTTGATGGAGGTGTTAGGACCACCTAGCATGTGATTTTCTATAGAGACAATATAGAATATGGCTATCTTACTCAAGGATATGAATCAAATTTCCTTTTCAAATTTGCCAGAGTAGGGTAATATAATGTAACATAATGCTCTTAAGAGTAGCATGTGCTTACATCATGTTTAATAGATATACTTAGAATGGGAATGGACAGACAGGACTCCGTGTATTTCTGTGGAGTCTTTCATTCTCATATTTGAAAACTTTCTTACACTGTGCCCCATATTTCTTTGTGACATCATCAAACTGTTTTGTACCAAGTTTCCAAAAATGCAGATATTCCTATATTGCTTTATCTAAATCTAGTGTTAGAAAACAGACTTTTCCTGAAGATATTTTAACTTGCAATACTTGCTTCCACTTACATGAAAGCTTACAGATAGAGAAAGCCTTCGCTTGGACCCCTGGTGCTGCCACATCTCCCCATTTCTTATCCAAACTCCACTTCCCTTAAGCTCTTTATGCCTACTCCTAATCATCAAGCTATTCTTGTGGCTTCACCTCTTTCCAGTTGTTTGAGTCTTCACTTTCCAAAAACTTCACCCAAGGCTTTGTTACCCCTGTACATTGGCCATATAAAGAAATCAGCAGTTTTGCTTATAAAGCCTACAGCACAGGCACCTTGATTCTCACAATGCTTACCTCTAAACAGTGCCCTCATGTCACAATAATGACCCCCTTGCCTACACTTTGTATTTTATGAATTGTTAAACTATATATCTTTCAAAATTTCCACATATTGCTTACAACTATTTTCTTTTTCTTTCACTTGCTCAAACACAAGCCATTTTTTTCTTCAGTATTTTCTCTGTTCCCTGCTTATGCCCAGCTCCTCATTTAGATCTTCAGGAGTTCTTTCTTGAATGAACAGAGAGGAGATTCTGTTTTTCTAAAGTGTGGCATTCCAATTGGTTAATTTCTTTTCATTAAACTGTTGACCATGCTTACAACAATCTTTATGTGTCAGCTTGCTTATTTCAAAGTTTTTCTAACTTGATGACTTAAACTATTTTAAAGTTAGTGAGAACAGAAGTAGTGTTTATTACATTTTATCAGCTTACATTAATAACATAGCTCTTGGTATCACATGAGCTAATAATGTATAAAATTTATGTAATGGATAAATGAGTATATTAAAGATTATAGCAAGAAGAAAATAAGATAGGCTTTTTCATATAATGATAGAAGGTGTCTCTCATGTTGTTCTTGATTTCGCTGCAATGACATGTACCATCTATTCCAGGAAATAGAAGTCCATGTTTGGACTTTTGTAATCTTTCAGAAACTGGTGAAGACTGTTTGCACCATCTTTTCTCATCTCTGTAACTTATGTGAATATATTACATTGTTTTCTCTGTTAGAAAAAAACCAAGGTACATTCAAGATAAAAAAAATGCCCAGTGTGACTCAGACAGAGATGATAGCATAAGAAAGACTGACTGTGTCCAGTCTACTCATCGTCTGTACACTAGACTATTTTCTATCTCATTGTAGCATACTGTAATGGCCAAACATTCTAGGTAATACTGCTGTGCAATATTCCTTTACACTGTGTGAAGATATGTCACTGTGATTGGTTTAGTAAAAAGCTAAGTGGGTAATAATAGCTAGGCAGGAAGTATAGCAGGGACTTCTAGACAGAGAGAGCTCTGGGAAGAAGAAAAAAGAGTTGTCAATAGACACAGAGGGAACAGACATGCATGAGGAGAGGTAAAAGTCACAAGTCATATGGCAGGATGTAGATTAATATAAATGGGTTCATTTAAGCTATAAAAGCTAGTTGAGACAAGCCTAAGCTAGAGGCTAAGTTTTCATAATTAACAAGAAGTCTCCATGTGGTTATTTGGGAGCTGGCAGGCAGGACAGAGAAAGACTAGCTACATATGGCTTCCAATGTGGGGACACATATTTCCATATAAGACCTGAGAAAGCTCAAAAAAAAAAAGGCTTTCAGGCTGGAGAGATGGCTCAGAGGTTAAGAGCACTGGCTGCTCTTCCAGAAGTCCTGAGTTCAATTCCCCGGCAACCACATGGTGGCTTACAACCATCTGTAATGAGATCTGGTGCCCTCTTCTGGCCTGCAGTACAGGCATTCGTGCAGGCAGAACACTGTATACATAACAAATAAATAAATCTTAAAAAAAAAAAAAAAGGTTTCAAGCACACAAAAACAGAGCCTAAAGCAGCTTACTAGCCCCATAGTCTGTCGTGTAGTTCTTGGTACAGAGACACGCCTCTTGGCCACTACCTGTGAGCTTGACCCACCAGCACACTATGAGTTAAGCTGCTTGATGGTTTAAAGTTTTGCTCATGCACACAAAAAAAGGTTACATGAACACAGTAAAGTAGGTTCAAATGAAAAAATTCTCTAAACAGGTTACAATGTGTTTAACAATGTCAGTAGGCTTAAGGAAAAAAAAAGAAAACAGGTATAGATAGTCAACAAAAAAAATTAAAGAGAATAAAGTCAGAAGTAAAGTAATAATAAAAAGAAATAAGTCATGTAAGGATGGGAAATACTATCACAGGGATTTTGGACCTTATATGATGCTTTGCTAATTTTGAATTTTTTGAATGTTAATGAAAAGGAAACAGCTACTGAGAGACATTGGATTGTGGAAGGAACTTCTGAATTAAGCCAACTTATATACTTTAGAAATGCCTTAACTTTAAAATGGGAGTCAAAAAATGCATTACATCAGGGAAGAAGTTATACTTTGTTTCCACAGAAAACAAAAGGCTGTGGATTCCTTCCAGATTAATAGAGATCAGATTTGACCAGGGAAGACTTCCTGAGTATCTTGGTTACAGACATGGAAGAGGAAGCCAAGAAAGACTATAGAACAAATGACATGTAAGCTGATCCCTCTGATTGAGAACAACTTGGAGATAAGATGAGACTTGATAAATCTTGTTGGTTACAGAGTCCTCATGACTTATTATTACATGCCAGCCTTTCATATGACATAGATAGATATTTATATTACAGTTTGATTATGCAGTTCAAACATTTATAAAGTTGACAGATGCCTTTTTCCTGCTCAAACATAGAACAAAAAAATCTTTAACTGACTTATACACACTGTATATTCCATAGTTGTGTTAATACAGATATGTATGTTACTTTTGAAAGTTTATGTGTTTTCAGAGTAAGAGAACCAGACACAAAATAAAATGGGTGGCCCAGATGATCCAGCCTCTCAGAATGCCTCTGTTGCAGTTTTCTCAAAGTTCTGTGCCATGTTAAATATGTTGCTCTGATTGGTTAATAAATAAAACACCAATTGGCCAATAGCCAGGCAGGAATTAGAGGTGGGACAAGGAGAGAGGAGAATTCTGGGAAGTGGAAGGCTGAAGCAGAGAGACCCTGCCAGCCGCCACTACGACAAGCGACATGTAAGGTACTGGTAAGCCACAAGGCACGTGGCAACTTACAGACTAATAAAAATGGGTTATTTTAAGATGTAAGAACAGTTAACAAGAAGCCTGCCATGGCCATACAGTTTGTAAGCAATATAAGTCTCTGTGTGTTTACTTGGTTGGGTATGAGCAGCTGTGGGACTGGCAGGTGAGAGAGATTTGTCCTGACTAGGGGCCAGGCAGGAAAACTCTAGCTACAGTTCTACATCCAGAACAGAACAGCTTCAAGACTGCTGGTTGTGATGGTCCAGCCTCACAGACTACTCTAGCCAGAACTTTAGATAAGCCTTGCATTATCTCATCATACCAAGTCTGGACAACAGCTATCTCTACCGGTCCCCTAAAGAGATCAGCATCACCCGACAGTAGGAAGAAGTCTAGCAAACACAACACCCATATTCTCAAGAGGTGGGATAGATTATTTTTGTCATTCACTGGGTTATGGATGTTTATCATCATTTAAGGGGGTTGGTTACAAGTTGTTATTGGTCATGGTCAGAAAAAAAGCTAAAAAAGCGAGATTAGATTCAGGGATTTTCTGAAGAACAAAAGGGGGGATATAGTAGAGTAATGATGGGAAAAAAGGGTGGATTATTGAGTCTACTTTTGAACAACCACTAGTCTCAAATATTTTACATTGATATGGATTTTTGTATATTAGTACAAATTTAAGGTTATTTCTGTTATACTGTATATATGTTTCTATTCCTGTTTAAGATATTGTACCTATATGACTCATTTAAAAATGTAATATAAAGTTTTAGTCCTTGAAAATCATTTAGGATAATAAAGAAATACAGATTAATAGCCATCTTTAAAAATCAAACTTATGTAGATATGTTTTCAATGTCATGTAAAGCTGTATTTTAGACAGACAAGTGATCTTTAAAACCTTCAAAGACATACATAATATAGCATTTAATATGTTTTAACAGCATAAGGCTTTTCATGACAGTGAGACACATCTCCTCATGGCAGCACTAATTTACTTCAAAAAAGGATGACAGGCATTGAAGAACCTCCATATGGGGTTTGCTTTCTTTGTGGCAAAAGCTAGCTACTGGGCAAAGAAACTGCCCTTGCCTCAACTGCTGATAGTATGTTGTCCAAACTGGACAAGAAGGACATATAAGAAGACAACTGTCAATCTTTCCCAAAACAAGGTAGGACAGTCCTTCAAATTGTTGCTTCACAAAAAAAAAATATGTTAGCTATTTTAGGCCTGTAGGCCAAAGATGGATGCCCAAACATTGCAGAGGAAACTTGGGGTGACTGTCCAGGCAGCCAGATGTCTCTGTCACTTCTATAGTTTTGAAAGTTGCTTGCTCTGCACTTCCTCTTTACTAAAGTAATATTTTATTCTTCTTGGGTCTCTGATGAGGACTGAAGAATAGATAGCTATAGTTTTATAGTTTTTCTTGTTACTAAATTCAGAAAAAAACTTACATAAGTGATGTTAAGTTTATAAGTTTGAAAATACAAAAGCTTAAGTTGTTTAAAAAGATGTTTTAAGGTCTAAAAAGATATATTTAGGATAGTAATATAAGTTATGACAAAAATGATTTAGGTATAAAACTTTGGACTAAGATAGGATAGATAATAGAGTATTTCTTCTAAATTTGCCAAATACAAATGGACTGAACATTGTGAATGTAACCCTTACCTGATAATTGTTCTTATTGTATATAATTTTACTGTGTTAGAGTCAAAACCTTTCTTTTTTATTTAGACAAAAATAGGGGGAAATGTTGTGGAATATTTCTTTATACTGTGTGAAGATGTGTCATTGTGATTGGTTTAATAAAAAGCTAAATGGTCAATAGCTAAGCAGAAGATATAACAGAGACTTCTGGACAGAGAAGAAGAAAGGAGGAGTCGTCAGCAGACACAGAGGGAATAGACATGCAGAAGGAGAGGTAAAAGCCACAAGTCACATGGCAGAACATAGATTAATATATAAGTCATAAGAGCTAGTTGAAACAAGCCTAAGCTAAAGGCTAAGCAAATCTTATGGTTACACGTAACTTGAGACATAGCACCTGTCCTGTGGTTGGTTTATTTTACTTATGTTTCTTTTTGTGGCTGAATGATATTCCATTGGATGCATATGACAGATATTCTTCACGTGTCCCCAATGAACATTAAAGCCATTACTATACACTGGTTATTGTAAAAACTGCTTCTCTGAGCATGAGGATATTATCTTTCTCAAAAATCCTAAACCTACTCTTTGGGGTATCATTCTGATGGGAATTTTGGACTTCAGGGTAATACTATTTTTTTAAATTTCTTGAGGAATCTCATTATAGCCTTTCCGTAAGATTTGCACCATTTTGTAACTACAAAGTACATGAGAATTTCAGCTTTGCTCCACCCTTAACTGTTCTTGCTCCTCTCTGTTTTGATTTTATTTTAGTGCCCTGAAAGGTGTAGTGATAATTTATGTTACTTTTAGTTTTTATAAACCTGATGAGTAATAACACTGAGTATTTATCCATGTATCTGTTGCCCATTTCTGTGTCTTCTTTGGAAAGTGTTTGTCCCTGTGTTTTTTCTGGACCTAATCAGATGTTCTGGCTTTGCTCGTGAGTTGTAGGAGATTTTGGTATGGTCTTCTTACTGACTCATCAGGTAAATGGTCTAGAAATATTGTGTCCCATTTCTTGGCATCTTTTCAGTCTATTGACTGCTGTTGCAACCCTGAATTTTTCATTTGGTACAGTCTAACTTGTGTTCTTGATTTCTGTTGCTTATTATTTTGGAGTCACATCTAAGAAGTAACTACTAAGGTTATTGCTGACACGTTTTTGTTTTTTTCTTTTTTTTTGTTTTTCTCTATGGTGTTCTAAAGAGTTTTGTGCTTTCAGATATCACATTTAAATTTTCAGTCCATTCTGATGGACTGTATGATCTGGTCAGGATCCAACTGCATTCTTCCTCATGTACATATATCCACTTTGTTAATATACCTTTTTGAAGGGACTATCTGTCTCTGCTGTATGTCCTTGATCCTCTTGTTCACAAAGACTGATTAACAATACACCCACATGCTGATTTCTAGGCTCGTTGTACTTCTGTGTTGGAAGATGCTCATATTTTATTGCACTACCTTCATAGTCTATTAGGGTTATTGTAACAAAATAGATTAAGATGATCAACCAATAAACATTTATTTATCATAATTATGTGAATTGATAACCTTCCACCAGCAAATCCTCATCATGGCATGGGAGGATTTAGTATCTGTGGAAGTCACTTCTTAGCGCACTTTTTTGTCATTTCACATGGCCAAAAGAGCTAGATATTTTTTTCTGAGGACTTTTGAAAACAAGGCCAATAAATCCATTTATATGAGACAAACATTCATGACTTAACGGCCACCAATGGCTTCATCAATATCACTACATAGATCATAGAACTTAAAAACATAGATCTGGGGAGGACTATCCAGCATATGGGGAGGATCACATTGTTTGCACTACTGTAGCTTTGGATGGTATTTTGAACTTGGAAAGTGTGATGATTCCAGCTTTTCTCCTTCTCAAGGCTTTGTGGTGATCTACCCACCTTTGTACTGAATCATTCAACTAAGATTTTGATAGGCATTACACTGAGTCTCTAGCCCACTTGGAGCTATAGAGATACTTTGTTCATTTGAAGCCGTCTGACCTATGAAGATAGATGTTGCTTGTTTTTATCTTTTGCCTTTGTTTATTTCTTCATTTTTCTCCATTGGTATCTTGAAGTATTCAATGTAGAATTCATTTACCTCCTTGTTTAAATATTTTAGATGTTATGTGGGATGTGTGTGTGTTGGGGGGGGG
>CABHPH010138307.1:0-11938 GCA_902168325.1 Peromyscus nudipes
CACAGGCGTAGGCACCCACACACACGTGCACACACAAACAAGCACCTTCCCTTCAGCTCCCACACAATTAGGAAAGTTAAAAAGGAAGAAAGTTTATTTAGGTTCCCAGTTTGAGGATGTGGTTCATGATGACCGTGAGGCTGCTGGTCACATCACATCTGCAGTCAGGAAGCAGAGAGAGATAAAGAGAGTGGAAACACTCTCATAGGCATTTGCAGAGGTGTGTATCTCTCTCATAGGTGATCCTGAAGTCTGGTCAAGTTGACAATAAAAATTTAACTATCACAGACTAACCCCGTTTTTCTATGTGAAGAGGATTCAATACCATATCAGAGCAATAATCATTGAATGAATAAATTAATAATTGTGATAAATGTTAATATACAACAGGTGTAACAATAACCCAGATTTTAAGAAGAGCTAACCTAAAGTGACCAAGGTATACCTCCCTCTCTAGGCTGACCCGTTCCTGACTTGAATCAACCCCTGCCTCCCAGGCCCTTATGAAGGTTAAGGAGACCAGTGCAAGGGTTACTGATTTAAGGAGCTTCTCTGTGCATCTTGAGACACAGCTAGCAGCAGAGGTGGTGACATTTGTCCTTCTCAGCTAGTGTTGTCAAAGATTCAAAGGAGAAGGAGCAAGAAGGTGGATTCTGTATCCACAAATAAGAGAGCATTTGCAGCTTTTCATCAGTGTCTGAAAAGTGTGTGTTGGCCGCATCCGTGGCACCTGCTCTTTTTAGACCCAGACGCTATCCACTAGGGCTGTCGTCTGGAAACTGGAGGAAGGCTGTGCTTACTCAAACCAATTGCAGATGGAAGGGAAATAGACCTACTCAGCCCACAAACAATGGCTTTGTGCGAAATGAAACCTTTTACTGGGGAAAGCTTTCTGCCTGTTTTCTTCTTAGCCTTGTTCAAGAAGAAAATTGAGGGAACTATAAGCAGAGGATAACATGAAATCAGCAACGGAAGGCAAGGATACCCAAATGGCAAAATTTATGTTCTGCAAAATGAGTTCAGCGCAACAATCCCACTTCAGCTCTCCTAGTCCCGCACTTAAGCAAGAATCTGGCATTAACAGTATTTATCCTCTTGAGTTGCCAGTGAAGGGGAATTCGTTTTCTGCATGGGCTAATACTGAAATAACTCCAGTGCATGAAATGCCATGCAGGCAGGTGACATTTCAGGGAGGTTTGATTCATCAGGTCTCTGCACAAGAGGCTCGGGTTGAGTCAGGAAATGCTACAGCTATTTCTCAGGTTGCAACGCCCCCCCCACCCCACCCCAATTCCCAGGACTCCTGACCTCCTCTCCTTCCTCCCCATCTCTTTGTAACTCTCCTCCTTCCCCCCAGCTTTCAACCTCCCGAGTAGCTAGAATCACAGCCTCTGCCACCAGGCTCAGCCTTACTGACGACTTTCTGTTTCATCTGGGATGTGAATAGTTTTAGATCTTTGAAGTCGGAGAGTCACTTTGACACAGAGGTAACAGAAGAAAAAGAAAATCTGTGTTGTTGGGGTATAAATGGCATCAGGCAGCAAAGATAGGCTTCAGGCAAGAAATTTTAGTTATCTTCAGGGATTTTGATCACTTAATAATCTCCAACAGTAAACTAGTAAGGGATAAAATAATTTAAGAAACATAATACATCTCTCTCTCCCTCTTTCTCCGTCTCTCTCCTCCTCACCCCTCTCTCCCTCTCCCTCTCCCTCTCTCTCTCTCTCTCTCTCTCTCTCTCTCTCTCTCTCACACACACACACACACACACACACATACACACACACACACACACCATGCCTTTTGGCCAGCACTTTATAATAGTAACAATAGTAACAACAGTGATTCCTAGGCTTGAATTGGGCCATGTTTTTTTTTCTCTTTACTTTTTTACTTATGATTTTTCTTTTGGTATAAGAAATACACTGTCACAATACATTTACAGAAGTAGGGATCATATAAAAGAGGACAAATAGGCACCAATGACAACAATATAGTCATCCACATATCAACTCTCTGTAGAAGATTACAGCTGTATAAAAATCTTGCCACGTGAAATAGAAAATACTGAAGTGTCTATAATTGTGTGATGTGTCTTATGCCTGGAGACCCGCTGGCTTTAATGATTAACTGAATTCCACAGGAGATAACAATACAACCATTCCTACATGAATGCAGAATGTAGAAACATGTACTAAGTAACTGCTATGTTCTGGCTCTGTGTGATATACTTTCTTTGTATTTTCTCTAATCTCTGTGGCAACATGAGGAGAGAGAGAGCTGCCATCTCAGTTTACAAATGAGCAAAGTTGGTCTGGATTAGGGCTGGTACCATGAATTCCTTCATAGTGATGGGACATGGAGTTTGAAAACACTGATTTAATTTTAAGTTAAGGGCCCCTGAGTATCCAACCTAGAATTACTTCAGGGTCAGGCTTCCTGTCCAGCTCAGCATCTTATTGAAGAAATTCTAACAGTTCAGAGTTTCTGGTGGTGACTGAATCGGTTGTAAGTGGTTTCCTGAGTCCGCCAACAGCACAGGGTAGGGTTCAGAGGGTATCTTCAGTGAACGTTGTTTTATTCCATTGTTTCATATGCCTGTAATCCCCCAAATCTGTGTATCAAAGAGCTGCACGAGTCCATGAAGTTTAGAAGAGCTTTGCTTTGGGTTGGGGTGACGATAACTGTTTAAAGATACTGCAAATCTGTAGCTCTTTGTGATTGTGTGTGTCAATAAAGGACAGGGTATAATTAATACTTAATGAATTCAGCTAATTTAGCAAACTTCCCAACGGAAAGCCTGGGCAGTTGTGGATGGCTTCGAGTGACAGCGAGGTTTGCAGCGCACCCACTTATGTCCCTTTGTGCTGGTATCCAGAGGCAGGCTCAACTCCTGGTGACTCTGTGTGAATAATGCCTTCGAGATGCTCCCTGATCTCTAACAGATTATGTATATTGAGTACATGTATGCTGTGTTTGAAGAGTTTTAATGCATTCTATTCTCTTTCTTAAATTTGTGCTATAAATATTTTGGGACAGAATGGTAGCAACCCTCTGCCCAGGTCCTCACCCAATTTGGATAACTATAGTCAAGCTTCTTTTTTTTTTTTTTCCACTTCTTGGTTGCTGTTGTTTTTTTTTGTTTGTTTGTTTTTTGTTTGTTTGGGGTTTTTTGTTTTGTTTTGTTTGTTTTTCATTTTTTCAAGACAGGGTTTTTCTGTGTAGCTTTGGAACCTGTTCTGGGACTCACTCTATAGACCAGGCTGACCTTGAACTCACAGAGATCCACCTGCCTCTGCCTCCCAAGTGCTGGGATTGAAGGCGTGCACCGTCACCGCCTGGCTGTTGTTTGTTTTTTAAGATAGGATCTCTACATATCTCTGACTGTCCTGGAACTCACTATTGTATATCAAGTTGGCCTTGAACTCACAGAAATCCACCTGCCTCTGCCTCCTGAGTGCTGGGATGAAAGGCATATGACACCACACCCGGCCTGCCAAGGTTTTTTGTTGGTTTGTTTTTTATGTACCTTACCTCCAGATTATTTTGAAGTACACCCCAAATATCATTTGTCAATCTTCTAAAATGTGACTTAAAAGATAAAGACTTATTGTTATAATTCTTTCAGCTTCACAACAGCTCTCTTCATGGAATGCCATGATAATCTGTGTCTCACACACAATGAGACTGCAGGCTTATAGACTTGCTCAGGTCACCCAGTTCATAAGTAAATGGTGGAGTAACCACGCACACGCTGCCTAACTCCAGAGCCTGTCCTGCTTACCAAATACTATATAGTCGCCTCCAGATCCCACTGCTGTAAACTAATCCTCACACTAAAGGATTGGATCTTCAGAAGAGCAGACTCTCGGGGTTGTGACTGAATTCCATAAAGACAATTTCCATGTTGGTTTTCACGAATTCAGTCACCCAGCCATTGTTGAAAACTGGCACACAGGGACAGAATGGCTTTGAGAGGATCCAGTATCTCTAGTCAAGCAAGGACCAGCTTGTAATATTAATGGATTCTATTCAGTAAGGAGCATTGATGAAGCAGTCCAACTCTTATTGTGATAGTTTGAAGTGTTGGAGAAATCCACACTGAGAAGGGACGTCACAGGAAATGTGACTGCCATTGGCTGCCGCTACCAAGGGAACGAAAAGGTTTCTTTTCAGATGAGTTTCCCTTTGCCTCTCTCTTGGCAGAGGCAGTCAGTCTTCCCACTGCGTCTTTTCAGTTTGTGTGGGGCACAGCTAATTGTGTTTGTCTCCAGTGTCACACGCTGCCTCCACTCCCTGGCCCTTTCTCAGGTCTCCTGCCTGCTGTGTACTGCATCTACTGCCAGATATCTCTCCCCACCTGGGAGCCAGTTGGCTGAGAAAACAAAGAAGATCCAGGGAGGCGAATTCTACCCCTCCAGAGACCTGACCTAGCAGGCCCCTCCTAAGCATTCAAACCGGATGCCGAAAAGACCCAGAGAGTGGCTAAACCAACAAAACACCATGATTCTACCCTTACATTGTATCTGCTTGGCCCATCACATGGTTAAGACCAGAGCAGAAAGCAAGCAAGTCCTATCTATCCATTGGTTGAGACACTTCGCTGCCTCAAATCCAAGAAGCTAGAGTCTCCATTCTCCCCATAAAAACAATGACTTTCTGCTTCCTTTTGTCATTGAGATCACTGGCATTTGCCAAGTCTTGAATCTGGGTTTCTCCTACGGCCCTCTTACCTGCCCAGTCCAGTCCTGGAGGCTGTATAATTCCCAGAGGGCTGCCCGTGCCTTCTTATTCCTCTCATGGTGGAGCACCATAGGTGTACTTTGTCAGGGTGCTCTTGAGGCTGAGAATAAGTTCCACCCCTGTCCCTTGTGAAATATGCCAGCTAATTCCTCAGTCAAGGTCCTTTCTAAGAAACACGTATGGTCTTTTTTATTTCTTTCTTCTCTCTGTGTGTGGTGTATGTGGGTGTACATATGTCTATGAGGGTGAGTGTTCTCTGTGTGCATGTGCAGAGGAGGCCAGACTTTGAAATCAGATGTCTTCCTCTATCATTTACCACTTTAGAGTTGAGGCAGTCTCCCATTGAACCCAGAACCTCACTGATTGGCTAGACTAGATGGCCAGTTACCCACCCCCATACCCTCTCCCTCACAGGAGTCTCTCACCTCAGCAAGAACTGTATCCACTCTGATGCCTTCCCCAGCTCTGACATGTATTTCCTTCAAACATTTATTGCGGCAAATACTTTTAAGTAATTTTTCATTATTGATGTGATGTCTACATTTTAAAAAAAAAAAGTCTCATGGGCAAAACAGCAGAGAAAAAGTCACTTGGCTCTCGCCAGTAGAATAGGCTCAGGCATGACATCATGGCTCTGCATTGGGCTCATACGTGACATCATGGCTCCATGCCATGCCCCCCATGAGGTTGGCCTTCTGTAAGAGCCTATGGCAGACATTTCAGTCACAATAACATTCCTTCCCAGGTCCAGCCCAGGCCTGGGACATCCCTCAGTATGTCACTCCAGGAAGCCCTTACCAAGCAATAGCGGATGACACGAACAGGGAGACCCGAGTGCCACGTGCTACCCCAGCTTTGGCCTGTGGTTTTGTCGGTTCCTTCCCTAACATTTGGGAAGTGGTTCTGAGAGTGTGCGCAAAGGATGGGGGAAGTCATACCACTCAAGGATGCCAAGACACCTCTGCAAGACAGATGACAAGAGGGACTTCCATTTTTGTCTGTTTGTCTGTTGAGACAGGCTATGTAGTCCTGGCTGGCCTGGAACTCACTGTGTAGACCAGGCTGTCCTCAAACTCACAGAGAGTGCTGGGATTAAAGGCGTGCACCCTCAGATCCAGTTAAGAAAGGGGTTTTCCCCCAACTTAGGTTTTTGAGGCAGAATTTCTCTGTGTAGCCCTGGCTGTCCTGGAACTCACTCTTATAGACAGACCAGCTTCGAAAACTCCGAGATCTGCCTGCCTCGGCCTCCCAAGTGCTGGGATCAAAGGCCTGTGCCACCACTTCTGCCTGAAGAGAATATTTTAAATGCTAACTTTTCCTGGACTGTTTTGGGGTTCAGTTCTCCCTTTTTGCACACAGTAGGTCCTTCAGGGAGGTTGTAGATTGGTTGAATAATCAGTAAGACCAAGTACAGACTCTCTTCTTGTGTTTTATGTTTGGTTTGCTTGTTTGGTTGTTCTTGACAGAGGTTCTCATTACTTAACCTAGATTGACCTTTAACCCATGGCCATCCTACTTCAGCTTCTTGAGGTCTGGAATCGCAGTCATGTGCCACCTCACCCACCTTAATGAAGCCCCTCTTTTAGGAGGAGAATGAGAATACTTGCTACAGAGTTCAGGGGAGGTAACAGGAACCTCAACCCACAGCCTGTCCTGATGGAGTCCCTAATCTTTCGGAGCCGTTATACCTGGCTGGATTTAGATTCACTGGGGTCTCATGAGACGAGGAAACAAAAAAAATCTAGTGCCCAGTTACTGCTAACTCCTTCAGAGCTGGCACAGTTCTCTTCCCTTCTGAAGAAACTGTAAAGTGTTAAGAAAATGGGATTTAGCTGGGCCGTGGTGGCACACACCTTTGATCCTGGCACTCTGGAGGAGGCAGAGGCAGACAGATCTCTGAGTTCCAGGACAGTCAAGGCTACACAGAGAAACCCTGTCTCCAAAACACCAAAGTAGGGAGGCAGGGAGAAGAGAAAAGAAAGAATCCAAGACTTCCTTGACAGAAGCTGTTTGCTGTGGGCCTGGTTCATGCCACCCGTTGGGCAATAGAAACGGTTTAGGTAGGTCTGCTCACCGGAAAGCATTTCCGGCTGATAAGCTATGTAGGCGGGAGCTTGCAGGCCCTGCCTCACGAGGCCTAGCTGTTCCTAGGAAGACTGGACAGAGGGTGCCAGACTGTCTTCTGGACGCTGGAGATTTGCTTTTGCTGCTCTGGTTTGCTTTTGTTGGTTTTTTTTTTTTTTCAAGGCGGAGTCAAACCCAGCCACTTTGAGGATCCTCTGCTGTGGCTGCAAAGACCCACAGAGATCCTTTGTCATTTGAAAAGTGTCAACTGTGTACTGGGGATGGAGAAGGGAGAAGGCAAAAACCCATCTAGGTCAGACAGCCCTCCTTTGACCAAATATTTTAGGGGATTTTTTTTTAAACCAGGTAGGATTTAGAGGACACTCCCTGCCCCACTAAGGGTAATTTCTGTGTAGTAATGCTTAGCTAAAAGTCTTCAGGTGAAATCACTTCAAGCTCACTGTTTTTTTTCTTTATTTTCGGTCTCTCTTTGGATGTCATCTAAAGGAAGAAGGAAAAAGGCCAACCACCATTTGGGAGTGTTGGAAGTAACTGGACTCTGCATGAGGCTGAAATGGTGAGCTGGGGAATAATACAACTCTTCAGAATATAGGACAAGCCTTTGTTAAAGGCAGCGCTGGGTGATGGAAATGAAGCCGCAAGTGTTGACCTTGAATCTCCTGGTAACACTGAGTGCTGGTCTGTTCCTAGCCCCAGTTCGCACTTGCCAAACAGCTTGGGTCGGTGCTGTTTCCTTTGTTTGCTAAAGGGAACTTGGGGCCTTTATAGTGTACCCTTTTAGATTTAAACTGAATCTTTGTTTAGTTTTGTTTTGCTTTGCTTTGCTTGAGACGGGATCACACTACAGAGCTCAGGTTGGCCTAAACTTGCTGTCCTCCTGCCTCAGTCTGGTGGGGGCTGGGATTACAGTCACGAGCCAGGACAGCTGGCTAAAAGGTATCGCGTGTGAGTGTTCATCTGAGGGCAAACAGATGTAATATGGGTGATTATATACAGAATAAGCTTGAAACTGAGAAGTGATACTTGCTAGCCCTGCGGTGGTCTTGATATCTGCAGATATCAGAAACCCCCAACTTGTGAGCC
This sequence comes from Peromyscus nudipes, assembly GCA_902168325.1. Classification (NCBI taxonomy): domain Eukaryota; kingdom Metazoa; phylum Chordata; class Mammalia; order Rodentia; family Cricetidae; genus Peromyscus; species Peromyscus nudipes. Next base: position 7,912 of record CABHPH010138307.1, read on the forward strand.
TTTATTGTTCTTCTCAGTTTCGAGATAGGACTGCTGGGGCCAGCAGGGCTGTGGAGCCTTTTTAAGTACATGCTTCATTTAATGTGACAGGAGCTGGGCTTGGGCTGTCTGCCTCCCAGCCTCCTTTGCTTCCAAGATCAATACATCCTCCAAAGAAGAAAATTTGGTGTTTGTAATAGATGTGCCTCGATATTAATGAAGGTGTCCACTACAATATATTTGGTTTAGTACAGCCTTTAATTCAAATTTTACTGACGTATTCTACTTGAACAAAAAAAAAAAAAAACCCATCAAAATGCAGGAAAATCAAGTGCTGTTAGGACTTCTGTTTCAGCCCAACATCCCAGCAAAGACTGTAGATTCAGTCTGCCTCTGGCTGTGGCCACCTGCAGTAGCCAAGGTTTGCATAGAGATGGAGGACTAGACAGGTCTGAATTGTTAGAATCCTGTTCTCATATCAATTGAAGGAAGTAGTCTTAGACATTTGTGGTGATTTCCAGTAAAGAAGGTTGAAGCAGAAAGCATGTCTGAAATAGCTCGGAAGCCTAGGAGGCAAGTTCGGAAGCCAGATGATTCCTGGCTCTGCTACCTCCTCTCTGAGTGACTTTGGACAAGGGACTTAACTTGTTCTCTTATCTGGATCACAGCTAAAAACTGGTAGACTCTAGTCCATCTAGTTAAAAGGAAGAAAGCAGTCATGCATGCAATGGACCCTAAAACAGTGCCTAGTGTAGACTGAGTATTTAAGGTACGTGAGTCATAAGGATAATTTATTTGCAGGTGGCTAGAGAAAGGTGCTGAGTGAGGAAGAGGGGGAAAGGCATCGCCTGTTTCTGTCAGGAGTACAGGAAAGCTAGATGTGATAGCGTATGCCTGTGGGAGGTGGAGGTAGACAGATCAGAAGTTCAAGACCTTCACAGCTGCACGGGAATTTTGAGGCGCCCTCAGTTACTTGAGATTCCGTCTCTAAATTAATAAGTAAATTAATTAATAAGGAACATGGGACAGAAGTAGGTTGGGGAAGCTTGATTGTCTTTGGGGAAGTTCAGTTTGACATATCTTTGGTTATCAGCAGAGATACCGAGTGGGCCGCAGCCATGGCCCTTTTTGGGTGATAGCTAAGTGTTCTAAGTATCATGGACTCTCTTTGGTTTTCCTGCAAGCTTCTTGTGAGCTCCCCACAACCCCAAATTCCATGAGCTTCAGATTCATGAATAATAACGACTAGGATAATGGAATATATTCAAAATTCATCAAGTATGTATTAAAGAGATAATTTCTTTCCAAAGTCCTAAATGTCATAGATAAAGGTAATAGATAAACATAAACCTAAGCATGCCATGAGCAAAGCAATGCTGAGATCGGGCATACAAACCAGAAAAAGAACAGCTCACTTTCCTATGTCTTTCTCTGACCCATTCGGTTCATTCTTGGTTTGGTTTGATTTTTGTGCTGGGCACTGAATGGAGGCCTTGTGTATGCCAGTCTGGGGCGGTACTGCTGAGTATCCCTCCAGCCAATTTCTTGCTTTTTATTTTGAGGCACAGTTTGCTAAGTTGTCCAGTTAGACTTGAGCTCACAATGGAGCTTGCAATCCTCCTGCCTCAGACTCCTGAACAAGCTGGATTGCAGGCTCGCTCTAGCAGGCCCAGCTTTTCTGTACTCATTCGTATAGTGACTAGTCACTGAGCACTTACTGTATACTCAGTACTGTTCTCTGCAAAGGTGGGACGGTGGACACAACAGACATGGATCTCTTTGCTGATGGAACCTGTAGTCTGGGCCAGCAGAGAGATTGGGAAGAACAGACAATAAACATAATACACAAAAAATAATATACCTCACATCCATTCAGATGGCTGCTATTTAAGAAAAATAGAAAATAGGGCTGGAGAGATTGCTCAGTGGTCAATCTGAGTGCTCAGGGCTGTTCTTCAGGTTCAATTCCTAGAGCCTACATGGCCACTCACAATCATTTGTAACTCTGGTATCCAGGGAATCTCATGCTCTGTTCTGGCCTTCACAGGCATTGCATACAGGGGTGGGGATGAACTGATATACATAAAATAACTTTTTTTAAAAAAAAAAGTAAAACAGAAAATAAACGTATTGAGGCTGTGCAGAAATTGGAATATTCTGGTGAGACAAAAAAAGTTGCAGCTGCGTTGAGGATGGTATTTATTGGTGGCTTCTCAAAATATTAAAAATGAAACTACTATGATCCAGAAATCCCACTTCAGGGCATGTATATTTAAAAGATAGAGAGGGCGCTGGAGAGATGGCTCAAAGGTTAAGAGTACTGACTGCTCTCCCAGAGGTCCTGAGTTCAATTCCCAGCAATCACATGGTGGCTCACAACCATCTATAATGAGATCTGGTGCCCTCTTCTGGCGTACAGGCAAACATGCAGACAGATCACTGTATACATAATAAGTAAATAAAAATCTTAAAAAAAAAAAAAGGACAGAGAGCAGGGTACTGAGAAGGTTTGTGTACACCACATCCGTGTGTACATGGCTCACAGAAACTAAAAGGTGGGACTGTCTACTGACAGATGAGCAGACAGACGGACAAAGGGTGATGTGTGCACACATTGAAATGCTGACCCTCCAAGAAGGAAACTGCGGAAACTTACTACAAACGTGGGCAAAACTAGGGAACACTGTGCCAAGTGAAATGCCAGTTACGAAAAGATTATGATTCCATGAGTATGACGTTCCAGGAATAACCCATAAGGCCAAAAATGATTGCCAGGGGCCAGAGAGAGGGGAGAACGGAGAACTGTTCAGTGGATATTGGGGTTTTGTCTTACAGGCGAGAAAGAGTTGTGCAGACTGGTGTATGCAACATGAATGTGCTTAACTGCACCCCGAGAAGGGTGAAGATGGGAACATTGGTGCACAGCTGTGATCCTACGGCTTAGTAGCTTGTGCAGGAGGATGACAAGTTTGAGACCAGTCTGGACAAAATAATGAGACTGTATGGAAGGAGGGGGGGGGGTTAAGGCGATGATACATTTTGTGTAGTTGAAAGAAAGTAATCCTTAGAGAGATAATAAATCCGAGCTGAAACAAAGGGGTGGAGCAGGGTTCCAGGTGGAGTGCTTGAAATCCAGAGGGTGGCTGCTGCGTAGCTCCTTGAGAATGGGAGTTTTGAGCACAGCCAGGAAGGAATTGTTTGTCTCCTGGCAGCCGTAGTAATCTATGTCTAAATCTTCCAGGACCCATGGGTGCAGCGGCAAAGCCCAGACAGTGATCCAACAGTGTCACAGGTAGGCAGCTGATGTTGAAGCTGGGGGTGGATTTATTTCAACCTGATTAGAAAGACAATCCAGGCGCTTGCTCGGGTGGCACCTGCCCCGGCTTTAATGAGACGTCACCTGAGACCGAAGGTCAGGTTACGGTCATGATAGGTGCTTGTTCTTATACGTGACCCTTTCTTAAGTCAAACTGTCGCCTAGGAGCAAAAACCAGAGGTGTGATTTTCTTTTCTCTTGTTTTCTTAAATCTTAGCTTTGCAGGTTGTTATTTAGCCTGAGGAGTCTCGGCTTCCTGGGAGCTGAGAAAACATTCATTTCCAGTATGAATTTTAAGCCCCTCATAAGCCTGGGATTTGCAAAGCTCCAGCTGACCTTCTTGTCAACTCCTAAGTAAGGAAGGAGCTCAGATATGCTTCTTTCAGTTACTCTTTTCCAAATAGATCATATGGCATGGAATGGTGAGCCGCCTAGAAAAGTCTGTGACCTGGACATGTCTTACTATGAACTGAGGAGGCCAGAATAAACAGGTATCAACTTATCATCGTTTAAGCCAATACTTCGCACTTAATGATAAAACGTGGAAGAAATTGGTACTGTTTGGAGTCTGAACGGATTCCCACGTGCCATTTTGTTATGTCACTTTTCTAGATGTAATAGGAAAAGTGGATGCTGAGCATGAATCTCTGCTCTGCAATCAGGAGGGTGCCCCAGTACACACACACACACAGACAGACAGACACACACACACACACACACACACACACACAC
>CABHPH010138308.1:0-2500 GCA_902168325.1 Peromyscus nudipes
GTCTATTTGTTAGATATTAGGATAGCTACACCAGCTTGCTTCTTGAGTGCATTTTAATGCATTTTAGATAAAATGTTCTGTTTAAACACTTTTACTATCAACTACATTTTTATGCACTTATCCATCACAAAAAAAGAAAAAGAACTACTTCAGAGTTAAAGATAGAAGAACAATATCTTTTCTAAATTCATTCATGACTCTTGTATTCATTTGCCTGCTTTCTATCCTTCATCATCACCTAATATCTATGGTCTCCTTTCTAAATGTCATACTACACCCACTTTTCATTTATATCAACAATGTACTCTCAGAAAAAGGAATTAAGGAACTATCCCATTTACTATAATAGTTCCAAAAGGGCAAGTCCTTCAGAATACACATAACCAAGGAAGTAAAAGATTTCTACATGAAATCTTTGGCACACTGAAAGGGGTACTTAAAAAGGATGTTAGACAAAGGAAAGACCTCCCATACTCCATGACTGGCAGAATAAATGTAATAAAATATCTCTATGACCAAAATTAATCTAAAGATTTACTGTAATACACAGCAAAATTCCAATATCATATTTTATACACCTAGAAAAACAATGCAAGAAGTCACAGAGCCCAGAAAAGATCATTAATAGCCAAAGCTATCCTAGGGAGTGAAACTTACATAACCTTGAACTCATAAATAATATATTTCTTTGAAAGAAAAAAGTCAATTGACTTTGAATTGTCCAGATGGTTATCCATACTGATTTACTTTTCTTGAGTTGCTTTCACCTAGTATTGAGAGAGAGAGAGAAACAATTTATATATTCCCTCACTCTCTCCTCATCTGTAGAGCTCCTCTGATACTGGCACAGACAAAATAGCATTGCTTTCATTGTGCTTCAATGCTAAACAGCCACAGAAAGACAGTAGATGCTATTTCCATTGGTAGGTTCCTACTCTAATGGTAACATATAAATAGAGAGTCATATATAAATATAAAGGAAATAAATGCTACCTTTGCAGCAGTGAATGAGTTAATAGAGCCTGCTTTAGGCATTGATATTAGTATTTTTTAGTGTTTATATAAACATTAATGAGCCCTCCTAACTGTGCTTCTACCTTGGCTGTGACATGACAGCATGACACATGGAGCTATCGCCATGATTTTCATCCCACTATTTATGTAATCAAATGTATTTGCTTTCTCTATTAATTATATTATATATTTGAAGTGAAGATTTTTGGAGAACACAAATACATCTTGCTTTAGGAAATGGAATATGCATTTTTATTAATAGATACATATTTAGAGATGTAACTAGTAATACTTTCTGGTAATTCACATGACCATCAGGTTTAAGGAAAGAATAGTCACCATTAATGACATCATATTCATTATCCTGAAGCCTACATTGTGCGCCTCGGTGACTGGCAATATAATGGAGCTACATATTATTGCCTTAAACTTCTCACACACACAATTCTGTAATTTTTTTGTTTAGTCTATTTTGTAAATTTATTTTTAGATTTGTCAATGGAAAATACGTTTCAGCTGGAGGAACTGATCTACACATATTTGTCAAAGGAACATTGAGTTATTTTAATTATATAGAAACCTTTTCACTTTAACTGGTAATTAAGTGAAAAAAATTTAAATTCTAAGGTCAGATAATTATTTTAAAAGTTGACTGATGCAGCCACAGTAGAAAGTGTATAAATTGATGCATCATAGAATAAAACTGATAAAAAATATCCCCATGGTACTCATATTTGAAAGTACATGAATTAAATATGCTTCTCTCATTTTTGGTTGCACATGGAACTTTTATGTCTTAACTAGGCTTTCATATTTATTTTATGCACAAATAGTAGTATGCTCCTAAAATTTTTATTTTTCTGTAAATGTCATAGCATAAGATATAAAATAGCATAGCATTGCCTTAACTTAAAATACTCCTGTGTAATTTAACCCAAATTGCTTTAAATACCAATGAGGCTACCATCCCTAGCTTCTCATGAACAGCAAAGATATTTACCTCATCTTTGTATCTTCTGGCCTTCAACTTGCTTTTGCTACCTTTGACACATATTCCTTCATTTCTCCAACAAACAAAATTCTAGTATATTTTCACAATTCCTAAGTTTCTTAAGGTTGATAATTGCTGCAAGCCACTGGAAAATGTAATGGAATTCAGCTACTATCACAAAAGCTACTACTTGGAAAAGTCAAGGACTTCTCCAAAGGTCAAGCCATGGTTTAAGGAGTCTTGGTGATATTTTAGCTTTTGTATATATATATATGTATATATATATGTATGTATGTATGTATTAGTTGGTTCCTACAATGATTTTCTTGTAATGCTAAGCATGCTTCCAAGAACTCCTAACAGTGTATTTATCTAAAATACCTATCAAGCATCCAAGGCCAAACAAAACAACACCTGTGTCCTAGGTCAGGAGGATAGCTTTATTTCTTGTGCAATTTAGGGTGAGACCCTCCTTCCTTACAGCCTTGCTAATAG
>CABHPH010138308.1:7500-16564 GCA_902168325.1 Peromyscus nudipes
ATTGCGGTGATTTACAGTTTCACAGGTTTAGTCCATTACCATCATGATAGGAAACGTGGTGACAAGCAGACAATGGTGCTGAAGAAAGCTGAGAGTTCCACATCTTGATCTGCAGGGCGCAGGAAGAGACTGAGCCTCTAGGCCTCCCTTGAGTTTCTGAGACCTCAAATTCCGCCTCTAGTGATAGACTTCCTCCAACAAGGCCACACCTACTCCAGCAAGGCGCCGTTTCCTAATAGTGGCACTGCCTGTGAGCTCATGGGAGCCAACTTCTCTCAAATCACAACCTTCTACTCCCTGGCCTCCGTACACTTGTGTCTATATCATAACACAAAATGCATTTTGTCTCCCTTTAAAAGTCCTCATAGTTTATAATCATCTCAAATCTGTAAATGTTCAAAGTCTCTTCTGAGATTTATGGTAATCTCTTAACTATAAAATCAAAATAAAAAAGCAGATCACATACTTCAAATATAAAATTGCACAGAATATATATTACCATTCCAAAATGGAGGAAAGGAAGCATAGTGAGGAAATACTGGACAAAAGCAAGACCAAAAACCAGTTGGAAAAACTCCAAACTCTGCATCTCAATGTCTTCAGATCTCTAGATCTTTACAGCTTTGAGACTACAACACTTCTTTCTCTCTTGGGCTGGTTCTAGCTTTCCTCAGCAGGTATGGCACGCATTGGCACTTCCAACGTTTTGAAGTCTCTAAGGCAATCCAGGTTTCCCTTTATAGTTTCACACAATGGTCTTTCTAGGCCTTCATGCAGGGACACCCTTGACACATGCCTGGCCTCAGTGTCTTTCCTTAGTTGAGGAAGATTCCATAACCCTTTTCTTCTACCCTTGACTCTAAAGTCAGAAAAATGTCACTGAAGCTGTCAAGTTCTGCTGCTTGCTGGAGCTGGAACATGATCCCCTCATTCAATTACATTTTCACCAACTTTCTGTATTTAATGATTTCCTTCACCACATAAATTTGGGTGTCCTGGAAGTTGATCTGTAGACTAAGTAGGCCTAAAACTGAGAAATCTGCCTGCTTCTGCCTCCTGAGTGCTGGGACTGTTTTATTTAATTCCTTTTCACAAGTTGGGAGCATAACTGGGTGGGATCTTGCCTGGAGGTCACCACTCCCTGTATCCTATTTAACATCAGTGTTTTCTTTAATGCGTTTGTCATCTTGAACACAGGACTTAGCTCCATCCCACTTCCTGGATGTCCCTTTTGTATATTTGGTACTTTTCCTTGCTCAGATTGCTCCTTTTCATTATCAGTAAGCATAAAAGTGAACACTAATAACTATGCAAATTGTCAATGCTAGGTTATTTTGAAATTTCCTCTGCTAAAGCTGTTAATCCACAGTTCTCCAATTTAGCCCCAGGCAGACTTTTTGGATAAGGGCAGAAAGCATCCACATTCTTTGCCAAAATATCACAAGAATGATTTCTAGGCTGCATGTTAATATTCTTTCCCTCTGAAACCTCTTCAGAAAGGCCCCCAGAGTTTAAATTACCCTTAGCACCACTGTCTTCCATGCTCCTTCTAGGATGGCCAATTAAACTCTACTTGAAGCATTCAACTGATTTTCTAATCCAAAGTCCCCAAATCCACATTCCTCCAACAAAAGCATGGTCAGCCCTATCACAGTAATACCTCACTCCTGGTACCAACTTTTTTTTTAGGGTTTCCATTGCTGTGAAGAGACCTCCTGACCATGGCAAAACTCTTACAAAGGAATATATTTAATTCAGATGATTTACAGTTTCAGAGGTTTAGTCCATTATCATCACGACAGAAAGCGTGATGACAAGCAGACAGACATGATGCTGAAGAAAGCTGAGAGTTCCACATCTTGATCTGCAGACAGCTGGAAGAGACTGAGCCACTCACTAGGCCTTCCTTGAGCTTCTGAGACCTCAAAGCCCACCCCCTAGTGATACACTTCCTCCAACAAGGCCATACCTTCTCCAACAAGGCCACGCTTCCTAATAGTACCACTCCCTATGAGCCTTTGGGGTCATTTTCTTTCAAACCACCACAATCACCTTTGAAGAATCTAAACTCCTGACTGGTCTCTCATTTCGCAACCTCAGTTAAAAGATAGAAATTTACAGATAAAATTGTTTTTCAAAAAGACATGCCTTCGCTCTGGGTTCAGGGTGTTATCTAGTTGGATAAATTAGGAGAGGCTTCATTACAATGGACTTGAATAAAATTTTTGAAAGATATGGGTATTTAAAGGTAGCATGGATGGGGTTGTTGGTGCTGAACTCAGTTTGTGAGTTTGTGTGTGTCTGTCTATAGGTCCATATGCATATTTGTGCACATGCATATGTACATCAGAGGACAACCTCAGGTGTTATTTCTTTTCAGGCCCTGATTGTTCTGGTTTTAACACTGGCCTAAGGCTTGCCAACCAGATGAGGCTGGTGGGCAAACCTCAAGAATATACCTGTCTCTGCCTCTAGGTCTGGGATTGGAAGCATGCACCACCACATCTGGCTTCCTCCTTGTCCTCTTCGAGTTCTTCTCATTAATTCTGGGGATTTAACTCAAGTCTTCTTGCTTATGCAGCAAGTATTTACAAACTGAACTATCTCTCCAGTCCCTGAGCACACTTTTATAATTTAAACTTCAAATGCCTAAATAAAGCTACATTTGCACAAATCTCTCTTGGGTTCTCTTGTGATTAATAGTTTATGACTACAGAAAAACACACAAAGAGATGCTTTACTTCCTAAATTTACCCTAGCCTACTCATTTTGTAACCTCTGTGCATACCAAGTTTGTTGGAAACAACAACAATTCACACTTAGGTTGCTCTTCATGGGACTAGAAAAATATTCTGGCCATTTGATAGCATGATATTGTAATATTCCTATAACTATATTCCCTTATAATGCTAGGTATCTTTCTGAAAGTTCTGGGGAAAATTTTCTTTGCGGAGTATCTATTTGGTATTGTTCACCTTAAGTGTTGATGTCCTTAAACAATGTTTTATATGCCTGGCCTTAGTGTCTTCTTTGTTTCCCTAGCAAATAGTTTTCCACATGTATTCTCCAGTACTGTTAACCAACAAGAGAAAGCAAAGTCACACCTGTTAGCAATACTTACAAGATCCGATCTTTCTTGAAGGACCTAACTGTCTTCTGTCACCAGCCTTGACTCACTTTCTTCTCAATATTTCTCTTACAAATATGATGATCTATGTGCATTTCCCAATAGACGTGTGCTCAGTGTTCAAGGTATTTAGATGTCATCATCTCTTGGAGGCTTTCCCTCCTATTGAGTGGGTGTTAAATCCAGGTACACAGCTCAGGCTGTCATCAGCATGTGAGCGCCACGTATTGCCCATCTCTACCTTACCATGCTAGCAACTGTGCCTTCTTAACTCCCACCTTAATCCACTATGTTGTATTAAGCATCTTTTTTAATTTACCAGTCTTGAAGATTTTGTAACTGGTTGCTTATTTTCTTTGTTCTCCTTACCAGACTTCAATTACTTATAGGAATATGTAATGTGTGTTTCACTTTGTGTTCTTAGCTGTAACATAAGACTTAGAGTAAACTCAAAATTTAAGGGAAAAAAAGTGCTAGACAGGATGAACTAATTAATATTATAAGCCTTATAAAATAAAATAGCTGCTTCTCACATTTTGTATAGCATTCTGCATTTTTAAATTAACAATTTTACATAATCATTCCCTTTCATATAAACACTTTCAAGGTATTTCTTAGCCATTGCTTCTTTTATTTGATTAGAACTCTGGTCCATTTTTTTTTATTTTGGTCATTTGATTCCTTGATTCTTGTTTTTTGAGTTCTTAGTTCATTGTGGATATTAATCCTCTTTCTGATGTATAACTGGCAAAGATTCTCTTGCGTTCTGTGGGCTTCCTCTTCACTCAATGGACTGTTATCTTGGCCTTTTAGTTACATGAGGTCCCAGGATGCTTTCATTATCTAGTATCTTTTCTCATACCTTTTGAAGTTCAGGAGCCTTTTCTGTTTCTGTCAGGAATACTGTGCAATTTTGTTGAATCTGTAAATTGCTTTTGGTAGGATGATCATTTTAACACTACTAAATCTAGCAATCTATGAACATAGTATTTCTTTTTCATTTTCTAGTGTGTTTCTCAAACTCTTTGGAGATTTGAAATTTTCATTGCGTAGGCCTTTCACCTTCTTATCCAATTTACTCCAAGATAATATATTGTCTTTGATGCTTTCATAAGTAGGAATATGTCCATAATCTCTTTCTCAGCATGCTTGCTGTCAATGTATCAAAAGGCTACTGATTTTTATAAGTTGATTTTGTACTCTGCCACTTTAATAAATTGCTGATTGCTCCTAGAGGCTTTTTAAAAGGATTTCTTATATATATAATATATTATCTAAAAATTGGGATAATTTGATTTCTTCATCTCTTATATGAGTCCCTTTAATTTCCCTCTCTTGCAGTTTTGTTCCAGCTAGTGTTTCCAGCAGTATACTGAGAAGGAGTGGGGATAACCTTATCTTGTTATCCATTTTAATGGGATTTCTGTGAGTTTTTCTGTATTCAGTATAGTGTCTACTATGGGTTTGTCATATATGGCTTTTATTATGCTGAGGTATATTCTCTTGAGTCATACTCTCTTTCGAACTTGTACCATGAAAGCATTTGGGATTTTGTCAAAATTTTTTCTCTGTCTATTGAGGTGATAATCGAAATGCTTCTTTTTTTTTTTTTGGTTTTTTGAGACAGGGTTTCTCTGTGTAGCTTTGTGCCTTTCCTGGAGCTCACTTGGTAGCCCAGGCTGGCCTCGAACTCACAGAGATCCGCCTGCCTCTGCCTCCCAAGTGCTGGGATTAAAGGCGTGCGCCACCACCGCCCAGCCGAAATGCTTCTTAAAAGAATCTAGATTATAGATGCAGCTCTGGGTTGGCTCTTAGAGGTTAAGATTTGGCCCCTGTTGTTAAAGCCATTGAATAGTTAGGACAAAGGATGTTGATGATTCTACATAGATCACATCTAAAAGCCTCTTTCCTTCAGTCTAACTTCCACGGTTCCAGAAAATACTACACAAGCTGCCAAAAGTGGAAAGCAATTAAACATTCCTACCAAGATGCAACATCCATGAACCAAGGAAAATATCAGTGTGGAAAGATATGCATAAAGGTGTACTAAATGGCACTCACCTCTTGGTGGCAATCAACAATTAATTGGATTTAAGGTATACTCAGTAAGAGGGAAATCATGCCTGGTACTGAAAATCTTGTCAGCTTCTCTTGGCCAGTAAGGTCACGGACTGTAGAAAATAATCTACTACTGTCATTTTGCTAAATTAGTAAAATTTTTATTACATTCTAACTCACAGGTAAGTGTAGCTACCACCCTTCATCAAAGAAGCCTCTCTTAAGAGCACATGGAGACATCACAGAAAATCACAACTGGACACTATAGACATCAACAGATTGTAGGGAGCTTAGCCCCAACAGATACAGCTACATCACAGCTCATGCATCTATGGTTCAGTCAACATTATGGAAGAGATGTAGAAAGACAGTAAGAGCCAAAATACTGTCAAGTGTGCTGTGAAACAGTATTTCCTAGAAATGGCTGCATAAATAAGACTGAAACGATGGCAATATCTATGGAACTGTCAACATGAAAGGGTGTGATTTTTATGGGGTTTCACTCTTAAATGAAATATATAGGCAACTAATGACTACCAGGAAGATACAATGAACTGCTCGTGGGGATGAGTCCTCTTATTAGTTTCAAATGCAAAGGGTTAGCCTTAAAAACACATACCCACAAACAGTAACAACGGACTAAGAGCGGATGACAGACAGACAGACAGACAGATGATAGATAGATAGGTAGATAGATAGATAATAGATAGATAGATGATTGATAGATGATAGATCGATAGATAGATGACAGATAGATAGATGATAGATAGATAGACAGATGATAGATAGATAGATGATAGATAGATGATAGATAGATAGATTGATAGATAGATGATAGATAGATAGAGATAGATAGATAGATAGATAGATAGATAGATAGATAGATAGATAGATAGACAGACAGAGACAGACAAGCAGACAGACAGACAGATATGCAGCAATAATAATGAAAGAAAAGGCTTTTAACCTGAGAAGGAGGAATGTGGGACAGTTTCTAAGGATGGTAGCTGGTAGGGGCTAGAGAAAGGAAAGTGATGGGAAATTATGTAATTTGAGTTCAATTGAAAACATCTTAAGGATTAAAATTTTACCATGTTAAGTTGCTTCTTGAGGATACTGATTTTACAGATTCTTGCAAGATCCAATAATTAAGTGATTAGATTTTAAAACACCAACAATATTTGGTCCTTGAGGAAGGTCCCCTGTGGTTTCGAGTGGAAAATAATAGATAGGCTTTATCTCCCCAGAGGAGGTTCAGAGACAGCTATCATGGTCTCTCTACTTCACACAAAATTCCTAATTGTGTATTGCTCTGGAAGAGTTTCATTTTATTCTCAAGATTATATTTCCCCTACTAGAAAAAGTCTAAGATGTCAAAGAAAAGATTTTTGTTGCATTTGTACTGAATTCCTGACCTTTTCTTCCTTCTCTGTATTATGCTGCAATCAACTAAATCTTGAGATTAGAGACACTTTTTCAATTACAGCTTCTAATAAAGAAGAGTATCCTTTTATGAGTAAACATATAGTGTACTGATTCTATTGATATAGATAATAACATCAATGAAAATATTTTAATTATAACTTTTATCTATAAATATGTGTCACTTTGGTAAATAAATTGGATTATCTGAGATTGGCATCTTGTACATAGTAGTAGGGATTTTACTACTTCTGACTGCTTATTTTATGTGATGCATTTTCCTGTTGCTTTGATTAAAGTGTTAAATATCAGATAATCTATCTAGAGTATTATTTTTGATTATTTGATGGTTTAATTTTATTGTTTCAAATAGTTCTGTGATGTGCCCTGAAATTAAACTCTGGTCTGCCCACTAAGAGATTTTGATATTACAGTGAAAATGACACACGTAATGTTTTGTAGCAATATAATCACAAAATATAAGTGTGCCTTTGGCTAAACTTGTAGTCCAAGCAGTAAAAGTACTTTTATAAATCTTTAATTTGCTAAGAAATATAATATCTAAAAGTATAAAGGCCTGAAATTAGGCACTAATGGCTTGTTGCCACACTTTTATATTCATACAAAAATCAGAAAGGAAGGCCTTAGGCTTCATGTGGCCGGCAAGCAGATGAAACAAGACCTCTACGTAAACTGTAACCTCAATTAAATGGAGAAGATAGATATTTTCCTACACAAAGCATTGCATTTAAAATATATTTTATCTAATGTTGCGATAACATAACAACATAAATTTGATTGCTATTAGCCGTATCTTTTTGTTTCTTTGTTTCCAAATTTTAAACTATGATATAGTACATAGCCGCTTATATTCAATAGAAGGCTACTTTGTTTAGTAATAGCTCTAATAAATACTACGCCACAATCCATAGAAACTATGGATGCATCACAAATCATAGCAAAAAGGATATGTGGTTGGAGTTGTGGACTTTGATATGTTTTATTATTATTATGGATTATCTGCATAGGTCCAATGGAAACCCATGATTCCTTAGAAGCATGGAAACTTTTGCTCTTTAACTAGGAGGAAGATATTGTTAGAAAGAGGATCAGGATGTAGATCGTGGGAAAAAGTCAACTCACAGAAACTTTCAAAAAGGATGGGGCTATGAGTGAGGGTATAGTAAAAACGTCCTAAAGCTGCAGAATGCAGTTTTTGAAACGGAATAAAAAGAGAAAAAATGAGAATGATTAAATGTGTTCTGTTGGAACTTACAGAAAAAGTAGAGAACGTCTCTTTGTAACTTGATTCTGGCACAGTGAGACATGATCCAGACATATGTTTTGCACCAAATTTGCATTATTTCAAGCCACTAAAAATAACAATTTATTATAGTAATAATAGAAACTAACGTCTGTTCACATTCATTGTAAACAATATTCACAGATTTTTTTTTACAACATATACCTTCATCTTCAAGTATGAATTTGTTGATTTGTTTATTTGATTTTTTTTGTTCTCCCTTCAGCTACATTTTTCAAAAATTTTATTAATTTGCTTTCATTTAATTTCATAAATTAAGTAATTTAATTGATCAGTTCAATTGTTTTAAACTTATTGATTAAGGTGATTTCTCAGACTCTTCTGATTGAAATTTCTTCTTTCAATTCATTTGTCCTTAGATTTTTGTCTTATTTTTTCTAAAGTTTATGCTACAGTAGTTTTAGTGGTTCTCCATACAACTAAATGCAGCAGAAGGAAATACTGATAGAAATGAGGGAGGGGTCATACATAAAATACACAAGGGAGAAGTAAATTAATCTTCTGCTTTTCACATAAATTAATCCATTCTCAATAGAAATCACAGTAACTATAAATGAAATAAAGAATCCAGTGAAAAAGCAGAGATTTTCACAATTTATTTCTTTTAAATTCAGCTATTATAAGACATTAACTCTAAATCTAAGACAAAATTCATCTTGGAAGCAAAAGAAGAGATAAGGATGTTTCCATGCAAATTTTAGCTAATTTAGAACTAAAGTGTTTATGTTGTTAGACAAAATATACATTAGTGCAAAAACCAAATTTTTCAGGACACAAAGGACTTTGTATAGTTTGTCAATTTTGTAGCATGAATCTTAAAAGTTCTTATTAATAAAATCAAACCTGAGCCAGGTATTGGGGTGAACACTGGAAGGTCAGAGAGACAGAACCAGCCACAGCTATCTCACCTCACCGGATCCTCAGCTGGTCTTGCTTCCTCAGACTGGAAGCCTCTATGTCCTCATATCCAAATGACTCTCAGCTGAACTGCTGCTAGAAGCCTGAATGCTTAACCAGGCCAAATGCTTCTCCAGGCCAAAGGCTTACCCAGGCCAAATGCCTCTCCAGGGCAAATGCCTCTCCAGAACAAATGCCTCTAGTTTCTGGTCCTCACGCTTTATATACCTTTCTGC
>CABHPH010138309.1:0-34783 GCA_902168325.1 Peromyscus nudipes
AAAAAAAAACCCTAAAGATATTATCTAGGATCCTAATTGACCCCCCCCACACACACACACCACCCTCTAAGAGTGCACTTCCCAGTGAGTAAATGAGAAAGGCTGAGTCATCCACTTCCCCTCACAGTGGGGAGTGTGATGCACGGAGGGCTGACAGCAGCTCTTTGCTCCTCTGTGCAGAGCATCCTGTCCCTCCTTGACCCACAATGATCAGGCAGCGAAGCTTTTGTTGTGTGTGGACATTTAACGGGAGTCAGCGGTGACATACTCTCCTTGTTACCTTCAGACAGTAACCCCGTGAGCTAACTGGCATTACCTGTGTTTGACAACCAAGGAACTGAACCTCTCAGACAGCTATGAGAACTTTGCTCAAGGTCACCCAGCTTCTAAGGGGCAGAGGAAAGACTACTGATAGACCGGTCCAGCTTCCAGTCTCATCCCTGGCCCCTCCCAGCACTGCCTGGATGGTGGCGGTGGAGCTGAGAGCTCACTGTCCAGTGCTGCTGCATCCTCCATTGAATACAAAGCACCGCTGCACTTGATTCAACAGATCTGTAAATTAGTAGGCGGTGTCTAAAATGTATTGGGAACATTTGAGGCAATGAAGCACCCGTGGGGAGGTGGTAGAAAGGAAGGGGAAATACAACTGGGTCTGTTATTCCAGGGTCAACCATTCTCAAACTTGCTGTGACACTGGCACCCTGCCGTGTCTTGTAACCTGAACAATTAATATTACTGGGTTTCAGGTGCTGTTTTCTCATGCCTGGTCGTTGAATGCCACCTCTTTGTAGACAGAGAAGCTTGAAGAACATGCACAAGGTCTCTGGGACGCTGAGCAGCAGAGCTGAGGCTCAATGCTTATTCTGCCTCCCAGTGACACCCTGTCCTCTACCCAAAGGGAAGTCACCTACCTTTCAGGCTGATGTAATCAGTCCTCTGCAGAAGGGACCATTTCAGATGTGCTGCCCCTCTGAGTTGTACACCAGTAGATGGTCAAGTTTTGTGCTCCCAGCCAGCGAGGCTGGGAGACACAGACCTCCTCTTTCTCTGCTGCAAGGAGAAGTGCAAACGGTTGCAGCTCCTTGCATGTGAGCTGGGATTGTCTAATAACATTGCAACAAGGTCAGAGGAGGAATAGACAGGAGGAGGCGCAGGGGAGGACAGGGAGGAAGGAATATGGGCCAGGTGCAGACAGACAGCTATGAAAATGTCATAATGAAGCCCAGTGTTTTGTATGCTAACTAAAAATACTTAGTTTTACATTTCAACCCAGGAAACTGGTTCTCTGAGCATATATGTAACCACCATCAAAGCTGTATGTACTTTCAAGGGAACTGACTGGTATTGTTCATAGTAGCAAAAGCTAGAAGCAACCAAATGAGCAGTGGGGGATGGTTGGTGTGCATAAAGAAGGTCCCTACTCCCAGCTGAGGAACTCTCGACAGGAAGATATCTGCCTGGCTCAGGAGAGGCTTCTTGAGAGAAAATGCTAGTCTCTCAAGAGCACTATATCATGACTAAATGCTCTAAATAGAACATCTCTGGAAAATTATACAGGTAAGTAATTATCAATAGTGAGTACCTCTAGAAATTGGGAGGTGGCAAGAGCCTTTTCCTTCTGTGGCCTTTTATATTATTTAAACATCTGGAATAAAATTTATTGAAATACATACAACTTGAATTTTCAGTTTGAACATTGCTTTTTATAGCAACAAAACTTAGTTATTCATTGTTGAACTATCATCCATTAACAACCTGAAATAATTAATGAGATGTTTATTCTTTACTTATATTTTAATTGCATTTTTATTTATTGGTGGGGTGGTGAATGCCACAGAAGTCAGCTTGCAGGAATCAGGTTTTTCCTTTCACCATGTGCATCCTGGGTGACCTGAGCTCAGCAGGCGTGACCACAAATGCCTTAACCTACCAATCTCTACCGATCCAGCCTGCCAACCCCAGAATGTTAAAAAAAAAAAAAAAAAAGGCAAAAATTCATCAGAAGGAACTAAGGAAAGACACTGGACAGTATATTATTCAGACTTCAGCCCTGCTTTTTTTGATGTGCAAGCCACCCCATTAGAGGCAGTTACATAAGGAAAGCCACAGTTACCAGCAGTCATATTTCTACAAGCAGAATCTAGCAGTCCCGTAATTCAGAAGACATATGACGCATCTAGACCCAAATGTGTTAATTCATCAGGACATTATCAGCAACTGTTGCGTTTCTTTTATTTTTACAGTCAACTTACTAGATAGTAGCTGATGTTATTGTTGCTGTTTTGAACCCAGATAAGCAAAAATTCTACCAAATGAGCTACATCAAGTAATTTCTGCACCCATTTTGCAGATTTAAAAAAATAATAACAACCATCTCCAACACAAGTCATTTTTGTGCCCATTTTGCAGATTTAAAAATTAAAAAACAAAAACCAACAACTTAAGTCTTGATAAAGTCCAGCTACGTAGCCGGCCGGGAAGCCCCGTCTCTGGTCTTCTCAGAGGTGAGCTTTTATCCACTCTGTGTAGTGTGTCTTGGTAAAATGGGAGCCCAGGACTCAGCTTGCCTCTCTCTGCCCTCAAGTCCTGACCCTGCCTGCTGTCTGGGCCACCTCATCGTTTCTCTTGTTGAGGCCCCCTGAGGCGGCATTAGTTGGCCAGTCTCTCCTTCGTGCCATCACTGCAGATGGTTGTAAGCAACCGAGAGCGGCATCCCGGCTTCACACAGAATCATCTCTCTGAAACAACAACAACAACAACAAACAGGAGAGACCGGCCGAAAGATGCCGTTTAAAAATAATGCGGTTACTCATGGAACTGGATGCGCTTTTGAATGTGAAGGAGACGGGCAGGGAACTTTAGCTGAGGACCGGTGAGGACATGACCCACGTTAGGCTCTT
This sequence comes from Peromyscus nudipes, assembly GCA_902168325.1. NCBI lineage: Eukaryota > Metazoa > Chordata > Mammalia > Rodentia > Cricetidae > Peromyscus > Peromyscus nudipes. The sequence goes on from CABHPH010138309.1 coordinate 2,901, forward strand.
TTCTGCCTAACGACTCAGAGGACATCTCTCATTGGCTGCAGGAGAGAGCTTCTCTCCATCTCATTGGCTGGGACTTTACCAGCCAGGCCCTTTGTCCTCTGCTAAGTCGGTGGCAGGTACTCCATTGTGGTCAAAGTGGCTGCAGCTTGGGAGTCCAGAAATCCAGGTTCTAGAGCTACCCCGTGTCCCTGACAGAAAAGCAGTTCTCCCATACGAGTGACATCAGCATCTTTGCCTCCTTCAAGAGCACCATTGTCTCAAGCAGCAGGGGTACAGCACTTTCTTCTGCTACTTGTTCAGGACCTGGCAACAAACCCAAGCGCAGGCTGAGTCCAGAATCCAGTGGCTCAGAACAGCAGAGTGCAGGCTTGCCTGGACCCGGCTTCCTGGAAAAACAGGGTTCTGAGGGAGGCCTGGAAGAGCCAAAAAAGATCTTCTCTCGTTTGCTGTTAGAAGACCATTAAGACAGGATCCAGTACAGCTTCGTGTTAAAAGCCAGTCACTGCTGAATTCCTCATGGGTAGGAGGAGGATGGGAAGTGAGGAGGCATGACATGCATGTGGGAGAAATCTTAGCTGGTGGCTAATTGCATGATTTAAGTTCCATAGGGCTCTGCACCCCCTGGGGAGACCCGGCTTCCACACTACATGCTTAATCCCTGGAGAATGTCACTGTCACTCAGGGGCCTCAGCCAGGCAATCGGCCTCTGGGAGAGAGGGGATTCCTTCATCCCAGCCCTCCCCCAGCACCCTCCTCTGTCTCCTCTTATCACCTGCCTGCCTGTCTGTCTGTCAGGCCAGTTGGTCGTCAGAGCATAAACATTTCAGGCTGTGTGCCCACCAGCTCTGGGATCAGGTGACCATTATGGAAGGCTACATCGGAGGCCTCTGCATGCCAGCGTGTCGCCAGGAACAGTGAGAGCCTGTGATGTGCTGACCTCACAGAGTGGGCACCCATGCAGCTGGCCCGGAGTGAGTGCCCCTCCCTGGTATGGCTTCTTTGATCATCCCTAGGCCGCCCTGCAGGCACAGGAAGCCCTGCTGGTTCCCTCTCTGGACAGATGGTAGGTCTACAAGCTGTTAGTGCAGTCCCTTTGCCTCTTGGAAACTCTGTGTCACTTTCTGAAAGACAGAAGCAGAGCCAGGTGTGGTGGCACATGCATGTTCCTTGATCAGGAGGTGGAGGCAGGAGAATTGGGGTTTCAAAGTCATTTTTGGCTACTTAGGGAGTTTGAGGCAAGCCTGGATCACATGAGACCCTGACTCAGAAAAACAAAAAGAAAACAACGGGGTTACTGTGAGGGTGAAATGAAAAAGCAGGCCAATGTCATCTGGCTTCTGATGGGACTCAGTAAGCCACTGTGGGCTGTTTTTATCGTGATTTGTGGACTTGCTGTGAGAGGAGGTGGTAATCGTTATATAGTCCTTCTCTGGGTGCCAGCACCCTCTGCATGTACAAGCCCTGGGTGAAAAGACACCATCCAGAAACAGGCAAAAGAGGAGCAGGGGCATTGCCAGAGGAACCCGGGATGACTGAAAAAGTCACAGACCTGGATTTGAGTCCCGGTTCTGCCCATTGTCATCAAGCTCCTGAGACTGTATTACCTAACTCCTCAGTGCTTCCTGACTTTCCTCATCCGGAAGATGGGCATGGCAGATCTCTCCTCCACTGTTGTTGGGCTCAAGTGTGGCTCGGGGTCACCTCTCAGTGCACATGCTGTGATATGACATTCTTTTTGCTCCATGCCATCCTGCATCTGGTGAGGCCAGGACAGCAGGAGGACAGAGTGTAAGGCCCTGGCTCCCTTCTGTTTGGTGGAGGCATGGGGGGAGACCACTACAGGGGAGTGCCTTCTTCTTGGACTGTTTCCCTGAGAAATTCAATGTCAGGTGGTTAAAGAATCCTAAAAGGGGCTGGGAGTATTGCTTAGTTGGTAGAATGCTTGTCCGTCAGACACAGATCTGCTGTGGGACGCCTTTCTGTAGGCTGTGAATATGTGTTACTCCCATTGGCTAATAAATAAAGCTGCATTGGCCTATGGCAGAACAGGATGGAGCCAGTGGAAAAACCAAGGGAGAGAGTGGGGGGAGAAAGGCAGAGTGAGAGACTCGAGCCAGCTGCCCAAGGAGCAACATGTAATGGGATGCAAGTAAAGCCATGGACACGTGGTGATACATAGATTAATGGCTTGAGTTAAGTTATAAGAGCTAGCTAGTAAAAAGCCTGAGTCATAGGCCATATAATTTGCAATTAATATTAAGCCTCTGGGTGATTATTTTATAAGCAGCTGCAGGACCTCAGGGGCTGGGCGGGACCGGAGAAACTTCCAGCTACACAGATCCCTGGGTTTGACCCCAGCACCACATAATCTGGCCTATGGCACATGCCTGCAATCCCAGCACTCAGGAGGTGGAGGCAGGGGAATCACGAATTCAAGGTCATCCTTGGCTATATGGTGAGTTTGAAGCCAGGCTGGAATATTGTGAGCTGTGCTGTGTCCTCCCAAAAGCCATGGTGAAGAACTGATCCCTACTACATGAAAATGTGATTCGGAAATAATCTTTGCAGATGTCATCAAGTTAGGGTTTGAGTGTGAAGGTGACAGCTAATCCAACGTGATAGGTGTATCTTACAAGAGGAGGGGACTTTTGACATAGATGCTCAGGGGACAGTACCACATAAAAGATGGAAATAGTAGGGTTACTATTGCAGCTGTAAGCTAAGAAACATCAAAAGATTGACAGCAACCAGTTGCCAGAAGCCAGGAGGAGGTAGGGAGGGATCACACCCACACTCACAGCTTCACTGGAATCCTGACTTCCAAGCCCCGGAAGTATGGAAAGATAAAGTTACTTCAGGCTCCCTAGTTTGTGGTATCTGGTTATAGCAGTTCTGGGAAACTAACAAGGGAGGAAAGAGATGGGGACAGGGAGATGCTGGGGAGGGGAGTGTTTCTTGATCTGACAGTCCCCAAAATAGAGGAAAGAATGCACAGCCAGATGTTCCCTCCATCTTACACCCATCCCAGCAGACTTTGAACCTCATTCCTGGTTCCTTCCAAGGAAGGCAAGGCGTTTGGAGCTAGTAAGATAGGAGGTAGGGAAGGTACATGGAGATAAGGACCCTTGGTCCAAGAAGGAAGCGTTCTGGCATCATACACACCCCAGCAGCCTCACCCTGGTTGAGCCTTTTGGGTTGACTGGGAAAACATCTCTGCATCTGTCCACCCACTTCTTCTTGTTTGCCACTGGTCCCCACTGAGGGTTCCCCACCCACACTCCTGCCAGGTTGAGACTACTCATCAATGTTCCCATACTTAGTAAACCTCCACAGACTCTTCCCGTCTAGGAATACCTCCTTCATTAGAAAGGTTGGTGTACTCATGATTGGCAAACTCATGAGCAGTGTGCATCCCCTGAGAGAGGCCATGTGTGCTTTTGATAACATGGTCCCCTTATACTGCCTCTTCTTTCAGTTTTCCTGTGTCATTCTTTGTTCCCCTGACTGTATGAAGAGCACCCAGACCACATTTCTTAGAAGCTCTTTCGGTATCACCATGATCTGTCCCTGCATGAACAGACATGTATTTACTTGGTGCAATGCAAAAATGTTGACTATGAAAATCTAGGGAGCTGGGGTGCTTTTTCAGCTCTTCTGCTGTTTTTCTGGTAGCACTGTTACTAGAGATAAATGGTGTTAGAATCAGACAGACCTTGCCTAAATCTTAAATGTGTGAAATTAGGCAATCAGTTGCTGTGTGAACTCAGGCAATATTCCTAACTGTTCTACACCTGTTTTCTCATCTATAAAACAAGTCTCCTGAGTAGCGAGATTTGCAATACTGTGTGGCAGGCATATAATAGGTGCAGAGTTCATCCGTGGAATGAATAATTTGTGTAAGTGTTCAATCCCATGTCAGCGAAAGTTGCTAAGATTAAGATACAGTGGCAAACAAACTCAGTTTCCCTGACTATACACTCACAGCATGTTTCTGTGTCCCACTTCTGTGTGGGATTTCCTCCCAACAGCTAGCAAACTGTAATTCAATTCACCATCCATCTAGCTGGAGAAGTTCTTTACGGACAGATCCAAGACAGAAAGGAGGCGACCAGAGCGTGTGGACTGAGTTAGAGAAAACAGGAAGGCAGACAACTGGGGTGTCTCTGAATCGAGTTAGAGAAGAGAGATTCTAGTTTCTGCTGATTTGAACAGGGAATTGCAGGCCAAGCATCATGGTTCCTGGCCCATAGACACCATCAGTCAGGTTTCTTGCCAAGCAGAGACTGGAGGTGAAAAGGGGTACAGAATTATTAGGTAACACATGTGGAATGAAATAGGATCAGACAGAAGAGAAGTTGGGCTATGAGAAAATGGTAATGGAGACCTCAGCTGATACTATGGAAGGTCTAAAACAGTGGTTCTCAAACTGTGGGTCACGATTTCCTCCAGGGTCACATATCAGATATCCCACATATCAGATATTTACAGTATGATTCATTACAGTAGCAAAATTACAGTTATGAAGTAGCAATGAAAATAATTAGGAAGGTTGAGAACCATTGTTCTAAAGCTTGATGGCCCTTCAGAAGTGACAAAATAGCCTTCAGCTTCTCCACGTCTTCATCCTCCCAGGATGAAGTCTAGGAGAAAAGCGTGCTTCTCCCTCAGTGATCCCAACAACATCCTTGTCGCCTGCCCTGGTTGTGATGAGAAGATAGCCTCAAACCATCTATAACCAGAAAACGTGGCACCTCCTCTGCTGAGCTGGAGTCATGTCCACTCTTGGTGATGTCAACTCTACCTGAGTGCCAAACTGAAACCAGGAGTTTATGGCTCCCAAACTGGGAAGTCACAGGGTGCCAGGGCGAGCGGTTTCTGGGCCTAACTACACTCTGTTCTCTTACTTGAAAAAAAAAAATGTCTACCATGTCCCCAGGATTTGTCTTGGCAGGTGTGTCCTGAGCTTGAAGGACATAGAGCAACAGGCATTTCAGAACACTTGGCACACAGTAAAGATATTTGAAAAATGTTCACGAAACAAAGATGAGATAAATATGTATACAGAAAAAGAAAAAAAAAAAAGCAGGCACAGGGTGGTCCTCAGATCGAGCCCACGCTTAGTCCTGGAGAGGCTCTGGGCTCTGGAATGTTCTGCCCCTTCAACTGGGTGGTAGTTCTGTGGACACATTTACTTTGGGGAATCAATCAGGCTGTGCATATGCAGTGAGGTCCTTGTCTGCATGTATTTTTACATTTCAGTGAACATTTCCTTAAAAACTAGAGAAAGAAAAGATACACTAGGCCTCACATGGTCTAGCTAAGTAAGGCACGAGGAGAGCCACATTTCTCTCCGTCCGTAGTCTCGGCACATTACAACCTTCCCACTGCTGGGGTGTTTATTGCCCACGGAACCATTTTGAGAAGGTTGGTTTTCATAATAAGGCAACGTCCCTACAACTCCCCCAATACCAACAAGTCAAGGTTTTTTGTTGTTGCTGTTGTTGTTGTTATTGGTGGTGGTGGTGGTGGTTGTTTTTTTGAGACAGGGTTTCCCTGTGTAGCCCAGGCTGTCCTGGAACTTGCTCCATAGACCAGGCTGGCCTCAAACTCAGAGATCCACCTGCCTCTGCCTCCGGAGTGCTGGGATTAAAGGTGTGCTCCAGCACCTCCTGGCTCAAGATGGAAGTTTTTAAGCTTGAGTTGTGACAATCATTATTGAAGCAAGAATGTTTTGTATCCTAAATACTCTGATAACTTTTTGAGACAAGGTCTCCCAAAGCCCAGGCTTCCCAGAGCTTGCTACATAGTTGAGGATAATCTTGAACTTCTCATCATCCTGATCCTCCTACCTCTACCTCCCAAGCATTGGAATTACAAGTCTGGGCCACCATGTCTGATTTATGTGGTGCTGGAATCGAACCCAAGACTCTGTACATGCTAGGCAAGGAAAGTGTATTCCCACTCCCCTACACTTTTTTTTCCCTGCACTACTGGAAAGAAAGTTGTAGACACCATGACTGTTCTTCCATGAAAAACAAAGATTCCCAAAGAACCACCCTCCCCATGATGATATCATGACTCCCCAGACTGGACTGGAGATATGTTCAGTGGTTAAGAGCATGGACTGCTCTTGACAAGACTTCAGTTCATTTCCAGCACCTATAATGCATAGCTCACAATTTATTGCAACTCCAGCAGGAGTGTGTTCAGGCGGAAGAAGCTGAGCTCTTCTTCCGCCTGAACACACAGAGATGCATGTACTCTCACACAGACACACACACATAGAATTAAAAATAAAAATAAGCTCTTGCACAGAGGAAAATTATGTAGGAGATGTGTGTTTCCTACTGTTTGTTCCAGCTAAGGCTGTTGACTCACTCAATTAAAATGGGCCTTTTCTTTTCCCTTGTCATTAGAATCTTTCCACTTCTGTTGGGTTTTTTTTTTGTTTTGTTTTGTTTTGTTTTGTTTTGTTTTTTGTCAGTGTTGGGGATTGAACCCAGGGCCTTGTGTGTGTTGGTACGCAAACATTCTACCACTGATCTACGTCACCAACACTTTTTAATTTTGAGACAACGTTTCACTTAAGTGGCCCAGACTGGCCTTAAACTCCTGTCTCAAACTCCCAAATAGTATATTTAAAATTTGGGACCATTTAAGTAGGATATTCACCAATAATCACTTTAATATTCATTAATGATCATTGTTATTCATTACAAAGGTTTTTCTAATTATATAAATCTAAGTTTATTGGTTGATTTCTTTTTGTAAAGACAGAGCTTGCATGCTAAGTTCAATGGTACATAACTGTAATCCCAGCACTCAGGAGACTGGGGCAAGAGAATCACAAATCCCAAGTCAACCAGCCCATGAGACCCAATCTAAAATGTAGAAAGCCTAAGCCACCCCATCTCTTTCTCTCACTCTCTCCAATCATCTCTCTTTTCACAAAAAGGTTTAAAAGCACCCTGGATCTTTTTGTCAGGAAACTATTCTTTTGTATCTTTTATACTTTTAAAGCTGTTTTATTATCCCCTCCCCAATTTTAAGAGTTCCTTATATATCAGGGAGAGCAGAATTTATATACGACACTGTCTTCATTTGCTTTTGACTTTGCTTGTGTTTTTTTTCCACACCCATTTTAATTTATTTTTATGTGGTGAAATTTATTGGTTTTTCACTGCTGTTGAATTTGGACCTTGAGTCAGAGTTAGAGAAGTTCCCCACATTAAAACTTTTTTTTTTTAATTCTCACATCTCCTTTGAGTGTCTATGTGATTTATTTTCACACTAAGATGCCTGTCTGTTTGGAGTTATTCTGGTGTACAGTGTGAGGCATGTATCTAGTTTTAACCCGCTCCAAATGGCTGCCCAGTTGTCCCCACGGCACTCATTAAAGGATTGGCTTTTCTTTCAGTTTTTCAGATGCCCTGTTTATCCAATGGTGGATTTCCATGTGGACTTAAGTCTAATTCTGGACTTTCTACTTTATTCTAATAGTCTCTCCATTTACCAGTTTTAATTATAGACTTTTTATAACACGATTTATCGTTTGCCAACCCTCTCCTCATAGTTCTTTCTTCCTGAAGATCCCATTAAATGGGGGGGGGGGTGCACACTTTTAATCGAAGCACTTGAGAGGTAGAGGCAGGCAGATCTATGAGTTCAAGGCCAGCTTGGTCTACAAAGAGAGATCCAGGACAGCCAGGGCTACACAGAGAAACCCTGTCTAGAAAAAAAGAAAATCCCATTAAGTGAAATACAAAATAAATCAAATATCATCTTAGGGAAAATTAAACTTTTATGGTGCTGAGTTGTCCCATCAAAAAGCAGAGGTGTGGGTTGCCCTGTCCAGGTTACTTTACGACTTTGAGGATGTTTGAAAGTTTTCCTCAGAGACATTTTCATGACTTCAGTGGTGGCAAATGAAACAGTTGACATTCCAGCAGATCAAAGCACAAGTTTTATTACAGAAAGAAATGATACTAGGAGGGGGGGCAGAGCCAAGCAAATCACCATGCTGCCACCAGCTGCCACACTTAGTCCAGAGGGACAAGAGACCCGCAGCTGGACAGACAACCTGCCAAGGCAGAAAGCAGCACCACTCCTGGGAGCAGACCCTGCCCTACAGCTCTGGGGATGCTGGGACCCTAGAGATTCCAGCCAGTGCCCACTTGTACCACCAAACTTGCCTGTTACACACCAACTTTATCTTCTTTGTGTGTATGCATGCACATGTGTGCCTTTGCCTATGTCTGTGTGCCTGTGTTTGGAGGCCTGAAGTTGACATCAGGTGTCTTTCCCTATCATTTTCCACCTACTGTATCAGGCCGATAATCTTTCAATTAAATCCAGAGCTCTATATGGCGAGTCTAGGTGACCACTTTGCTCAGAAATCCCCCGTATTGAGGAAGGGGGTCTTTCCACCTCAATTAAAGGCAGCATATTTATTTTTATTTATTTATTTTTATGCTGAATGCCATTTATTGAAGGAGGGAGGAAACCTTAAATACAGGCTTACAGCACAATGGGAGAACCTCGGAAGGCAGAAGTTCGCTACCGATGTTTTACAATCTTGCATCTAAGCTGTTATGCAGGATACATAGACAAGGAACTTCCCTTAAGCATTCAGGAGGGTGGAACCCAGCAGGGAATTAGCATAGGGAGGATATCAAGGTCAAGGTCAGCAAGCAAGGCAACAGTTAACCAAAACGGGGGCCAGGGCCCTACAGGTCCCCCCTTTTACTAAAAAATGAGCTTCTGACTTAGGTTGCATGAGACGTCAGTAGGTCACCTTACCCATCATGGAGACACCTGCCCAGGCCACACAGGCACTCTGTCTTAGGTTGGTGAGCGCCCCCCAGGCATTACCCATCTCTGAATACTCATTATCATACAGGCTCAATCTTGCGTGAGCTGCAGAGTTAACTGCTGCCAAAGATCTCAAAGTGGCGCTGGGCTTGCAATCTGTGTGTTCCACACAGAAAAGACCAACAGAAGTCCTAACCCACCCATAGCCAGTAGGCTAAAGGCAACTGAGCCATTCCCTTCCTTAATGAGCCTTATTGCAAATTGGAGTCCTTGGAAGATGGTATCCCAAAAACAAATGGAACTTGAGTTTATAAATTTATAACTTTCAAAGCCAATCGAAATGTATATAACTATTGAATTAAATTTATCATGCCCAATAGAATGAAAAATTAATTAACTGTGGTAGCTACTTTTGCTGCCAGGGTCTCCACTGTGCTAGCTGTAGTAAGCAATTATGAAATGGTAATCCCAGAAACAGTAGCAGCGGTGGCCGCCACTGCTATAACAGCAACAACGGCAGCAGCAATGTCAAATTCTCTTCTGGAGCGTGTGAACATCCACTGGCATGGACACAACTCTAGGAACATGAACCATCAAGGCCCATTTTTCTTGATCCCAGCACAACTTAAGCTGGCAGCTTAAGGCAGCATATTTATAAACTAAACATGGTAACCCATCACAAGCATCTTTAGAAGGTTGGATGGAGAGTTCAAGGCCAGCATGGAATACAAGAAGACCCATCTCAAAATAATAATAATAATATTTATAAATTATCTGGTTCATGAAGAAAATCGTAATCAATGAAAACATCACCTTCAACACAGTCATTACCACCACCACCAGCACCACCACCACCACCAGCACCACCAGCACCACCAGCACCACCAGCACCAGCACCAGCACCAGCAGCACCACCAGCACTACCACCACCACCACCACCAGCAGTACCACCAGCACTACCAGCACCAGCACCAACACCACCATCGTGGCACAAGCACAGCTGTTTTAGACCCTTTTGTCTGGAAAACAACAACCAAGTTCTGACAAAGCAGGCATGGGATAAAAACAGTAGGCATCTCCAAATCCTAGTGGTCCTGGGCATCTCGAGGTCCATCTCAGGGTCTTTGGTGGCCACTCTCACGCTGCTTCCTGGCCATGATTCAGTGAGCAGCCTTGTGTTCCTCATCACCATGTTCTGTCTCACCACAGTTCAGAACCCCGGAGCCCAGTGACCATGAGAAGGAATCTATGAAGCCAAGAGCCCAAGCCGATCCTTTGGAGCTGGGCTTCAGCTTGGTGGGCAGAGCACTTGCTTAGCATGCCTGAAGCCCTGTGTTTGATTCCCAGCACCATATAAACCACACCTGTAATCCTAGTACTGAGGTGGCTGCCATAGGAGGATCAGACAGTCAAGGTCATCCTTGACACACAGAGAGTTTGTCATCAGCCTGGGCTACAAGTGAATGTGTCTTTTGTTTGTTTGTTTGTTTTGTTTTTCTTTTTGTGTGTGTGTGTGTTTTTTTTTTTTTGTTTTTCAGAGACAGGGTTTCTCTGTAGCTTTGGAGCCTATCCTGGACTAGCTCTGTAGACCAGGCTGGCCTCGAACTCACAGAGATCCACCTGCCTCTGCCTCCCGAGTGCTGGGATTACAGGCGTGAGCCACCACCGCCCTGCCTGTGAATGTGTCTTAAAAACACAAAAACAAAGCAAAGATTAGCAAATCAACTCAGTGGTTAAAAGCATTTGTTGCTCTTGCAGAGGCCTGGGTCCAATTCCCAGCATCAATATGGTGGCTCACAACTGTCTGTAATTCTAGTTTCAGACAGAGGGCATTGGATTCACCACAGGCACCAGGCACACTCTTGGTGCATAATACAAATAAAATAAAAATTAAAAAATTAAAACAAATCTTACCCCCTTTAAACAAACAAAAACAAAAAAGTAGGCTAGGGATGTAACTCAGTTGATAGATTGTACACATGCACAAAGCCCTGTGTGTGAATCTTGCATCCTGTAGACCAGGCATGATGGTGCACACTTGTAATGCCAGCATTTGAGGAGCGGAGGCAGGAAGATCAGAAGTTCAAGGTCATGTTAGGTTATACATTGAGTTTGTGACCAGCCTTCAATGCACGAGGACCTGTCTCAAAAACAAATACATTTTACAATGTCAGAGTGATTCACATGGATGGCCATCATAGGTTTTCTGTATGGCAAAGCTGGTGCCCATTCAGCTAACTTTCATCTTCCTGGCACTGCCTTCCTTGGTCTTAATTGGCAGCTGTTCTTCAGGCATGATCAAGGTGGGGCAGGCTTTCCACTCCGTTCCCACAGCACCCGGAACTCTGCAGGTACCCCTGTCTGGTCATTGCCATTTGCTGGCTGCACCCCTCTGAGGCTGGGAAGCCATGTGTCTTTTCTTCCCTCGCATTCCTGGATTAGGCACAGCACTTAACAGCACATTGGGTACCAGCAAACATCGCTTTGCTCCAAACCTGAATGACTGCCATCCGTTCCTCCCCAAGCCATTTTCATCACCTGCCTACCAAAGGAAAGGGAGGGTGGACCAAGGTTAATAATGATGAAAAATACCATGAATCATATATGGAAACTTAAAGTTTCTATTAATTGCCTGAGAATATCGTGGTCAACCAAATCACTTAAATTTCCTTTGGTGTCATTAGGAAAATGAAGTTATTAACATCCATCAAACTGAGAGTCAGGCATGATGAGTCAAGCCTGTCATCCCAGCATTTGGGAGGTGAAGGCAGAAGAATCAAGAGTTCAAGGTCATCCTTGTCTACTTGGGGAGTTCAAAGCCAGCCTGGGACCCAGGCTCAAAACAAACAAACAAACAAACAAACAAACAAACAAACAAAACTATCATATTAGTTCATTTTGATAAGTAAATAAAACAAAATTAGTCAAATGTTTATTTAGGCCAGGCGGTGGTGGCGCATGCCTTTAATCCCAGTACTCAGGAAGCAGAGCCAGGAGATTCTCTGTGAGTTTGAGGCCAGCCTGGTCTACAGAGCAAGATCCAGGACAGGCACCAAAACTACACAGAGAAACCCTGTCTCGAAAAAAAAAAATGTTTATTTAGAATACTGCCCACTCTGACTATATGTATAAATGGTAGACATTTTGTTGTTCAGAATAGGAAGTGAAAAAAAAACTAAGAATGAAATTTCTTGGATTATGATTAATAATGCTACATACAGCACATCGAACTATTTTAATGTAGCTAAATGCTATCTCGGTTTCTTAATAACTTCAAACATTTCAGTGAATCAAATCTCTCATTTGTCCGTCATTCAAGTGACAATCAGAACTGCCCATGGCTTTGAGGACCCAGGCAGCCAGTATGGGAGGGATAGCCTGGGAATGCTTCCAGGGGTGTGGACACCTGACCTGAATTTGGGTCTCAGCACCCATGTCTGGCTGCTCACAATCAGCTGTAACCCCAGCTTCAGGACTGGCCTCCAACATCTTCTGACCCCCAGAGGCACTGCACAAACATGCACAAACCTACACACACACAAATACATAATCAAAAGATAAAAATAAATCTAAGAATGAGGAGGGGGAGGAGGGGGAGGGGGGAGACAAGTAAATAAAAGAGACAAATCCATTAGCTCCCGGTTAGGAAGGGCTCAGTGTCAGTGACATCAAGAATGGGTCAGGGTGGGGGGCAGGAAGGAGCACCCTTTGATCCTCCCTAGGGCTCCAGAGGCATTTGCTCAAAATTAGCTCTTGCTTCCCACCCCACGTGCCTAAACACCACCCCACCACCAGCAGCCTCAGCCTACGCTGGCTGAATCCCAGCAAGATGGGCTTCCGACTCTGTCTCCCAGGGCTGAGAAAGAACAGGTCTCCCTGAGGTGACTTCGGTGACTTTCCAGAGTCACAGAACAGGTCAGCCCCAGGAAGACTCCTGCTGTTGGTTTCGTCCCTTTCTGGCTCCAGAAATAGCGTGCATTCCCCGCCTCTGTGTGTTCTGCCCGCTCCCTCTGAGAACACACAGACAGAAACGGATTAAGGGAGCACTCTGATGAATGTAAACACTCACGAGTCCATTTGTTTTCAAGGTCCAGTGGCCTCCTCTGCACCTGGTGGCTTAGTATCAACTTCCTCCTCTTCATTCAGGCTGCAGGAGACAGCCAATCTTAGTTTGAATTACAGTCAACACACGTGAGAAGGCGGGTAAGCCGCTTTGCTTCAGGCCCCCATTTTGGAGAGAGGAGGATGGAGTCTCAAACGTTCCTGCAGTTGGAGAAAATGGCACAGCTGGGCTAGGGTTGAGAACAAGGGCCCTGGTCCTCCCAGAGCCTGGCTTTTGCTGTTACCAGACTATGGACGGTGGGTCTGCAAGTTCAGACTTTGAGGTACCACCGCTGCTCCAAGTGCTTAGGAAACATGCAGATGCCGGGAAACTAATCTGTGCTTGAAAACACAACAAATCTCTCCACAGCTATTTCAAATGAGCCTAAAACTAACATTTTTAAGCATATAAAGAAATCTAAACTAGGCGGTGGTGGCGCACGCCTTTAATCTCAGCATTTAGGAGGCAGAGGCAGGCAAATCTCTGTGAGTTCAAGGCCAGCCTGGTCTACAAAGAGAGTTCCAAGACAGCAAGGGATGTTACACAGAGAAACCCTGTCTTAAAAAAAGAAAACAAAACAAAACACAAAAACAAACAAAAAAGAAATCTAGCCCTGGGCTGGAGAGATGGCTCAGCAGTTAACGGCATTGTCTGCTCTTCCAGAGGACCCTGGTCAATTCTCAGTATACATATGGTGGCTCACAACCATCTTTATCTACAGTTCCAGGGAATACAACACCTTCTTCTAGCCTCCAAGGACAGGTGGTACACAGACAAACACGTAGGCAAATACTTACACACATATAAAAATAAATAAAATCTCAAAAAAGAGAAATCTAATCCTAATGAAGAAAGTCAACAAAATTAAACTACAGGAAAAATGATTTAATATAAATAAAATAATGTTATCTGACAAAATTATTCAATAGCATGTTTAGGCTGCTCATATATGTATACATGCATGTATGTATGCATCTCCAAAGATTAACAAAAAATATAGATGTGAAAAATGAAAAGAACTAATTAATAATGTTGGCAAAATGATAAAAAATCAGAATTTTATTTTTGGCCAAGAGAACAACAGAGACTAGAATTAGCCTCTTGCTGGAAACAGCCACAAGGAAAACAGAATCAGAAATGAAACAATGGGGTTCAAGACATTTGACACAAGGAACCAAAGAAACAGTCCTTGAAACGGGATGCACGCCGATGAGCACCATCACGGCTACACCTCACCGCCCTAAGGACTCTTCTACACCACTAGCCAAGGAGTGTGTTCTAATTGCTTTGTTGTAATACACCATGCCCCAAGCAACTTGGATAAGTAAGAGTTATTTTAGCTTACACTTCCAGGTCACAGTTCATCACTGAGGGAAGTCAGGGCAGGAACTCAAGTAGGGGCAGAGGCAGGAACCATGGAATAAGTCTGCTCACTGGCTCGCTCTCAGCTACTTTTGCTCGGCTACCCTTTTGATACAACCCAGACCCACTTGCCCAGGGGTGACACCACCCACAGTGGGCCGGGCCTCCTATATCCATTAGCAATCAGTGTCCCACAGACATCGCCACTTGCCAACTAATCAAGACAAGCTCTCAGATAACTCTGGACTGTGTCAAGTTGACAGGAGATAGGAGAGTTGGAGTGGAGCCTCGAAGAGTCCCTGAGTTGGGGACACAGAGCTGACAGTCTGAAAAGCTAGAGGTCATGGGACTGAGTGCCAGAGACAGAAGTGCACAGATTGAGAAACCCGAGGATCATAGATGGTCCCTCGAGTATTCAGCAGAGTGTTGATCTATGAGTTGGAGAGAGGAGGCTACCTGAGGGCAGATCTATCTGACAGAACTAGAGAGAACAGTGTCTGGCTCCCATACAGGACTGTCAGAAGCCTGGTCCCGCTAGGCAGACTGGGAAAACTGACCCACAGGGCACTGGGTGGAGTGCTCAGGAAGAAAGTTCCTGACTTACCAGTGAGGAGTAATCAGCCTGAGTAACATCCTGGATCCCAGAAGAAATAAAAAACCAAGAATCAGGATGATTCCAAGGAACAAGGTGTGTAGGGTTACAGAGAGATCCAGCAGGCAACAGATAAAGTTCACAGTGTCTGACACCCACTGAATGATTTCTAGGCATGTAGAGACAGAAAACACAACCCACAGAGAGCGATCACAACCAAGTGAACCACGGGAGAAGTGACACATAGGTCAGGATTAGCAGAGACAGGAAATGATGGTTGGAACTCCAGTCTAGCTGCTCAAAAAATTAAGCAGAGATGCAAAAAGGCATCCAAAGGCTCAAACAGAACTTGGAGAGATACTACAATGATCAAGACATAATACATGCCTTTGGACATTGTAGAAGAAAAGATTAGTGAACTTGAAGACGGAGCAGCAATAGAAACTGAAATGAAACCCAGAAAGAAAATAGAACGGGAAGGTTGGGAGATAGCTCAGTTGGGGGAGTGCTTGTCCAGCACTACATACACTGGCCAAAGTGACACACGCCTCTAATCTTAGCACTTGAGAAGTGGAGGCAGGAGGGGCTGTAGTTCAAGGCCATCCTGGAATTCACGAGACCTTGTCGGAAAAAAAAAAAAAAAAAAGAGGGGCTGGGGATTTAGCTCAGTGGTAGAGCGTTTGCCTAGCAAGCGCAAGGCCCTGGGTTCAATCCTCAGCTGGGGGGGGGGGGAAGAAAAGAGAGAGAAAGAAAGAAAGAAAGAGAGAGAGAGAGAGAAAGGAAAGAAAGAAAGAAGGAAAGAAAGAAGGAAAGAAAGAAAAAATGAGAAGAACAATGGAATTAGAAAAATGCAGTGATCCCAGCTCTCAGAAAAGGAGGAGACTACAATACAATTGAGGAAATTCAGCTGCTGTCTTAAGTACTGAAAGAAAGGCCCTGCCACCTCATAATCCAACTCCAGTAAGAATGCCTTCCAAAAACAAAGTGCAGGCTGACTGTAAGGCTCAGTATAGTGTTTGCTTAGCATGTACAAGGCTCTGGGCTCTGCCCCCTCACACCATAAAAATAAAGCGGCGTGATGGGGAGGGAGAGGAGGGAAAGGGGAAGGGAAAAGTCACTTTAGACATGTGCAGTTGAAATAAATAATCAGACCCACACTCTAGGAGATACTAAAGCAAGTTTTCATAAGATTCCCCGGCCAATGAGCAGCACAGGCAAGATTTAAAAACAACTTTGCCCCAGCAAGCACTCAGCAAATGTCAGCCGCCAGAACAAGGGATGCTCAAGACAGGCACTGTGGGCTTCGTTTTATACAAGAAGAAGCTGAAGACTGCAGAGGAGAGGGAACTTAGCCCAGCCACACAAAGCTAAAGGTCAAGACTATCTGGACTTGGAGATTGCGATTTTTCTTTATCTGCTAAGATCTCAAGGGCAGGAGCAGAAAGGTGGTCACAGGGTCAACCTTCCCCTGGCAAGCACAAACAACCAGACATGTCTGCGCAGCAGGTGAAGAAGCTCCATCTTTGACCCACTTGCCTGGCTCCTCACACTAAGGGACCCAGTGAAGGAAATAGAAATTCTAACATTAAGGCTAGCACCCTTAGGGGCTGGGTATGTTCAGGGAGTCCAGACTCTGCAAGCTGGCACCATGAAGGAACTTATAAAGGATTCCTTGCACCTCACCAAGAGTAGATTCTCACTTCTAGGTCCACCTCTCCAACACTCATGAGAGAAGAGGAACCCCAATAGCCCTCTGTGTTCCAAGAGGTAGTACTTCCTATATTCCAGAACTCGCTGACAGATACCTGATCCCTTTGATGACCCCAATAAAATGTTCTAATGGCAATATGATTGGCCTTATTGATTAAGAAGTCCAGCGTGGAAGCAGAAGTGGCCCTGCACACCTCAGGAACACGAACGGGGCTAACCTGCATGGCCTCTAGACTCTGTCATGCTTAGCGAGGCCCCTTCACTGCCCTGGCCACCTTCTGAGGTCTGCTTATATGACAGAGACAGCTCCCACCTACAGCAGCCTAGCTAGGCATGAAGATGCAATGGAGGACCAATGCATGAGGATGCAATGGAGGACCAATGCATGAGGATGCAATGGAGGACCAAGGGGGTACCTGAAGCCTCAGGAGTATTGAACCCTAGAGAGACCCCCCCCACATACATACAATAAAGTTTAATTTATAGATTAGGCGTAATAATAGATATGATAACAATAGAACTATAATCAAGTGTTATAGTAAAGACGAAGCTGGTTCTTCTGAGAGCGTGCAGATGTCCTGTGAGGATGCCGGATGGATGACACAAGTCTACATGAGATGAAGTAGCCTCAGTCCTTCTGACGTCATCAGTTGGGTCTCATTTTCTGTTCTTGTCTTCCAGCCACAAAGTTAATACCTTTCCCACTCTAATTAAATCTTTATCACCCGCTGTAGAGGTAGCAATCACAGGTTGAGGTGTGAGCGCTAAGCCAGCACAAACACCCTCTTCCTTCTTCACAGTTCCCTGGATACAAGAATCATACCATAGATCTTAACAACCTCGGAAGACATTCTCTTTCTTTCTTGAGAATTTTCACCTTTCAACTTAAAGGAAGCACTTTTAGGCGTCTCTCAGGCATATCCAAATTGCCATCACTGCTCTTACGTTTTTTAGAGCTCGTAGTATTAAGCAAAATAAGAGTGACCTGGGCACCAGCACTATGATACCCAACAGCCCCTCTGATAACCAAAACTAGGTGATCAAAAGGTGGGTAGCGTGTACCTCATGAACACTCTGCACACAGGGAAAATCTGTCTGAGAAGGGAGGATGAAGACAGTGTAACATTTCGTGTTTCTCAGAACAGCATGTAATTTCAAACTTATTTGTTGTTTCTGAAATTTTCAATTTGATATTTTCAGATCACAATTAATTGCATGTATCCAAAAACACAGACAGTGAAACAATAGATGAGGGAGGAGTAATGTATTTTAAGTGTTTTATTTGGCTGCACTGATGGGTGGGTGATGGTAACACATGACTTTTGTTTGTATCCTCTGAAGACTTCCAGTGGGTGTTGGCTTTTGCGAAGTACCTGTTGAAAGCTGTCATACATTTTTAAAACTGAAATAGTGTGGTCTGTATTTTCCCAATCTGATTGACAGCTTAGTTTGTGTTACTCATTTTGTAAGTGAATTTGAGTTCCTTATGATTTATTTGTACCTTTTTTTTTTTCAAGACAAGGTTTCTCTGTGTAGCCCTGGCTGTCCTGGAACTTGCTCTGTAAACCAGGCTGGCCTTGAACTCAAAGATCTATCTGCCTCTGCCCCCCAAGGGCTGGGATCAAAGGCGTGCGCCACCATGCTGGGCTGCGTCTGTTTCTCCTAAGTACGGTCTTCATCATTTGCTCATTTTTAAATTGGGTATTAGCCTTTCTCTTAAAAAATAATTTAATGACATTTGAAGTTTTTGTGCATATATATTTGTGTAAGCATGGAGAGAGAGTGGAGGTCAGAGGACAACTTGTACAAGCTGGTTCTCTCCTTCCACCTGGGAACAGAACTCAGGTCTTCGGGTTTGACAGCAAGTGCCTCATCTTGCCAGGCCCTTGGTCTTTTTCTTGAGTAAGAACTCTTTGAATATTATGGAGCTTAGCCTTATGCCTAATATTGACACAACTTCATGTCTTTTATCTTTGCTGATTGTATACTTTTGAGGCCACATAGGGTTAGAGTTTTTGTTTTGTCTTTCAAGACAGGGCTTCTCTATATAACCTGGCTGGCCTGGAATTCAATCTGTAGACCAGGCTGGCCTCAAGCACAGAGATCTGCCTGCCTCTGACTCCCAAGTGCTGGTATTAAAGGCGTGTGCCATCACCTATTTTGTTTATGTGTTTTTTTAATTTGTTGCATTTATTAATCTTTTATGATACATACTTGTTTTAAGTCCAATTTTCCTATCAGCTGCCAAAGGGAGATGATAACAGGCAAGGTTCAGCCTTGCCACCTGCCAGCAGAGGGCCTGAGCTGAGAGGGAGTAGGGAAGGGCTCAGGTTCCCTCCTGGCTACTCACTAGCTGTGGGTCTCTGGGGAGGTAATTCGCTCCCCCTTGGCTTTGCCAGTTCCTTTACCCACTGTATTAGTCAGGGTCCTCCAGAGGAACAGAACCAAGAGAAGGAATATTTGTTGTAGGGGGATTTATTATAGTGGCTCACACACTGGTCTGGGTGGTCCTACAGTGGCTGTCTCACCCTGGAGAGGCTGAGAACCTGGTAGTTGCTTGGCCCCGTAAAACCAGATGCCTCCACAGTCCCAATCTGGTCCAGAAGGCCCAGAGGGTTCCTGGAGAGCTGCTGGTCTTCAGTGCACTCTGGAAACCGGAAGCTGGGTCCTAATACCAGTGAAGGAATGCAGCAGAGGGAGAGTAACACATGAAGAGCTCGCTTCCGAGTAAAGGCGAGCTGGCAAAAGACTGCTTTCCTCTCCTTTATCTGGGCTGCCACTGGGAAAAGCTGCCCATTGCTTTCCTCTCCTTTATCTGGGCTGCCACTGGGAAAAGCTGCCCATGGCTAAGTGGATCTTCGAACATCAAACAATCTGACCAAGAAAATTCCTTGGTCAGAGGAGTACCCAGTCATGTGTCTTTTAGCTAGTTCCAGATCCACGCAAGCAATCATGCTTAACCATCATACCCACAAACATGGGGGTCGTAGGGCCCCCTTAAGGAGCTGGTGTCAGAATTAAATGAGGTAGTACATGAAGAGCACTCTAACACGCCACACATCACATTGTGTAACAGATTACAAGCCCTCCATACAAAATTCCTCCAGCCCCTTTTGTGTACAGGTGGGTCTGTGTGTGTGTGTGTGTGTGTGTGTGTGTGTAACAGGTGTAAATGAGTGTGTGTTTGTGAGTGGGAGGAGGCAGGGCCAGGCTGTGGGAGACAGGGCACAGTTGGCTCAATTACTCATGGCCTCAAAATAAAAAAGCCGCTTGAAGTATTTACAGGCCCCAGGATGATTGTAAATCCCACACCCTGGCTCCTGGCCAGAATACTCCTTGCTCACCCTCCCCCATCTCCACTGGTGGCCAGCCTGGCTGCCTCCTGCTTTCCTCCGGATAGCCTGAGCATGAACATCCAGAGGAGCAGACACCAGGGTGGTCCAAAGGGAGGCTTGGACTTTTGTGCTCTGCTGGGCTTTCTGGAGACCCCTGTCTGGACTGCTTGCCTGCTCTGGGGATCTCTTAGGTAAGAAGACTGATGCAGAACTAATGGACTGCTGTCTTACCTGTTGGCTTAGCCGGGTGTGCAGTTCCCAAGTACCCATCACACCAGTTTACATAACAAGTGAGGCTTTATGCTTCTAAGAAAGGAACAGGATTCCTTCCTGTATGTCCCTTCCTGTCCCTGGTCTCTGGAAAAGGTGAGAATTTAAAGGTCTCTTGCCATGAATTTATTTCTAAATAGATAACCATGTGCCAAATGAGCTTCCTGGAGCTGCTTTTCTGTGATCTTGTTAAGAAAAACAACCAGGAATTCTCTCTCAGTATCCCGAGTTGCCTAGAAGCATATCTCCGACCCCAGGAAGCTGGTGCTGGGAACAGGCTCATAGGCAGCAAGTCCAACCTCCTTATTTTTGGCATTAAAAAAGGATGTGATGTGCCTAAGGTCACCACAGTAAGAAGAGGTACAGGATGATGTCTGAGACATAGAACTAAGGAATATTTTTACGGTCTCCTCTGTGTTCCCAGCACAGCTAACAGAAATCCTTGTTCAAGTGATGGTTGGCTGTACTGGAACTCGGGCTTCCTGATGGCCAGTTCAGGACTCTTCCTACTCCCCCAAGATGCCACCGGGAAGGTTCTAAAAGCAGAAAAACTTAAGATTCATTTTGGAGCCAGGCATGGCACATGGCTGTAATCTGGCACTCTGGGACACAGGAAGAGGGTCTCAGATTTAAGACCAGCCTAAACTACATCACAAAAGCCTGTCTCCAAAGACAAAAGGAACAAAATGATCCTTTCTCAGGGTAACTATACTGGGTTAAAGATGACTGAAAAATGTCTGTTGTTCCTCCATGGAGATCTGGCTCCAACACTGCATCCCAGGAACTAGGCTGGGCATTGCAACTTGCTAGACAAGTTGGATGAGGTGGAAGTGAGAATCTGGGACTTCCCAAGCTAGGTCATTAAAAGCCCAGACCGTAGCCATTTGTTAGCACTCCATTGCATCCCTGCGCTTTTCTGTAAATCCAGCTCGTTGCCAGAGAAATCACTTGGTCTCTCTGGCTGCCTGTGCTGCCAGCCTGGCCAGGCTTCTAAGTCGCCTGACAACCCACCAGAGTGAAGTTACTTTGGACATCTGACAACTCAGTCATACTTAAGTGACCACTACTGATGCCACATGCTGAGAAGAGCCACTTAGCTGAGCCCTGCCCAGATCCCTGACCCACAGAATCATAGATGTGATAAGATGGCGGGTGTTCTGATCTGAGCTTTGGTGCCATTTGTAACACAAAAATAGACACAGTGTGATAATTATCTTGAAAAGCTGCCTGCTGGATTCTTTCTAGAGTGAGCTCATATACTCCTGGATTTTATACACGTTCTAAGCATGAATTATTTACTTGTTATTTAGAGGATAGGGTTTCTCCATGTTTTCTAGGCTGTCCTTAAACTCCTGGAACCCAACTCAAATTGTATTTGTAAAACAAAAAACTTCTTAGAATTGCCCCTGAAAAGAAAAAATCGTATATGCCTTTAACCACACTCAGGAGACAGAAGCAGATCTTTGTAAGTTCAAGGCCAGCCAGGGCCACAGAGACCCACCCTACCTAAAAAACTAAAACCAAACCCAACTCTCCCTAGACTCCAAATATGATATGATAAATCTAACTTAGATGAGCACACATGCACGCGTGGAGACTACAGCTTCACTCTTATGGAATAACTGTTGTATTCCAGCAGTTTGTTTTCACTCAATTCTTGATTCTTGAACTGTCTTTGAGGACAGATTCATGTGATGCCCCCATGTTGCCAGAGAAGAAATGAGGACAAAGATTTAGCAAACTCCCCAAGTCCATGTGATCAAGGACAAAACTGAGGTTCAAGACCCATTCTTTTCAATCCATGGGGGATTCGTCCACCGCTCAGGCAGGCTGTGCTGGTGACACTATAACCGTGCTGTAGGTGCAGTGTGTGCAGAGGTCCCAAAGCCCCACAAAAGCTGCTTGCCCCCAGGAAAAAGAATGAGGACTAAGCCAGCCGCTCTTCACCAGCTCAAGCCCCCTCCTCAGGCCCTGCCACAGCTGTCACCACCACAGACCCAGGGCCCCCATTTCCTCCTCCCCCTTCTAGTCCACAGGAGGGCAGGAATCCATCTTTCCTGGGACCGTGGAAGGCAGAGCTCAGATCTGTCAGAGGCCCTGCCAGCTGCTGACATTGTGCCCACCCCATTCTGAGCTTGTTCCCTGGTGTCTAAGGCGGCTGCCCGTGCTGAAGAGGGTCCTGCCATGGGGATGTGTGGAATCCTGCAGTTGGCTTTCTTTGGATATGTCCCAGGCCTGGGCTCTGCACCTGCTGCTGAGGAAGTCACCTCCTACTTCCCATCCAGCCCTCTCTCTGCCGCCCAGCTAGTATATGCACACATGCCCCAGCCAGTGAGTGTCACCTCCACCTCCCACTCAGGCCTCTGGTGCTCTATAGGGTGAAGAGACACAGAGCTGGACTAACCACAAACTTCTTCACTTAGTTTGGTGGCTTTGGGTCTTTTCTTAATCAAAACTTAAGATTCTCTATCTGAAAAATTAATTGTAGAATCTGACTCGTAGGTTTTCTGTCCGGATCCTTGACAAATCCATCTCCCGATCAATCCCTGTTCTAGCATTGCTCCGGCACAAATGGATGGTAACCCACTTGTCTTCACCCTTGGCCTCCCTTCCCCCATCCCACACCTGCCCTGCTCCATTTGGCCTAAAGAACCCTTTGGCCTCCTTGCCTGCCAACCCTGTGATCCCAGCAGCGATGTACTCCATGTCAGACTTCAGAGAGGCTTCATGTTTAGAAAGTGTATCCAAGCCTTTAAACAAGACACAAGCACACTGCAAACTCTTATAGCCATATGCGGGAAGCTGCCCCGACTCCAGGGTCACCTGACCTCCTAAAAGATTAAAGGTAATTGTTTGGTCCACTATTTCCTGATTAATCTGGACTCTGTAAAAGGAGCTGTTGATTTGTGGTAGAACAATTGCTAAATTGGAAATGATTCTTGTCATTGAGAGGACTTAGTGTCCTGTAGAACTTTGGTCAACCTTCTGGTCTCCCACATTAACGAGATGCATAGATTGCTGACATCCATTCTCTGCAGTTGATTGTTCTTCAAACGTACACATCAATAAAGATCTCAAATCTTGGGAGGAGGGCAGAACTGAGATGGCAGGACTCGTGAGGGTGAAAAATGGGTGAGGAGCTACCATGGATGATAAAGACTATGCTTTGAGGGAGGGCTGTGCACCTATGTCCTGGTAATGATGTGCAGAGTGTTGTGGTTAATGGGTAGGTGTATGAGTGCAGGGGTGTGTGTGTATGTTTGGGAGGACAACAAAACAACAAAGTGTCATTGTTGACAAGTGGGAAGGCAAAGTGTCAGCCACCCCACTTTGCTGGACCTTCTTCTAAACCTGAGAGGTGGACAAGAAAAGCTGGTCTCAGGGCTAACAGATGGCTCAGATGTTAAGAGCATATGCTCCACAATCCTGAGGACCCAGTTCAGATCCCAGAACTCATTTAACAAGCAGAGCATCCCCACAAATACCTGTAGCCCTGGAGACAAGGAATTGCTGGTTTTCAGCCTAGCAGAGAAAACATGAGCCCCAGATTCAGGGAGAGACCTGCCTCAAAGGAATAGGCAGGGAGTGATAAAGGAGACACTCGACACTCTTCTGGCATCTGCATGCATGCAGACACGTACACTAACACACACATGCACTATCCTCACAGACACATACACACAAGTAACAAACATACAAAAAAAGAAAACCTGGTCTCCATCAAAGGTTTCTAGAAAGAGATTCAAGTCCTTAGGAGGAAAAAGGAAGGTTTAATGTGGTGAAGGTCAGGTTCTAAAAGGCTTACTTACTGGTAAGGGCTTGAGGAAGGTGTGCCCACAAACATGGAAGACAGAATGAAGACCACTCCTACAATAGTCTGGATTCTGAGAAAGGTTACTGTGGCTTTCCTTGACAAGATTCACAATGGCCTAGAGACAAGCACTGGATGGGCTCATGTTAGCTTCAGCAAAAGTGCTCTAGAAACCAATGGAAAGATTTCTCCTACTTTACGAACCAGTTTGCTCTAACAAAGGTTTTAGTAGGCCTAACTATGCTCTGAAGCCAACAGATTCCCCTGGCTAGCTAGGTTTGCCTATGAATCCCTAGGCCTTGGGCAGGGGAGGATCACACTCCACCAACCATAATGTATTAGTTTAAATAAGTTTTTTTTAAAACTTATTTATTATGTATACAGTGTTCTGCCTGCATGTATGCCCCCATGCCAGGAGAGGGCACCAGACCCCATTACAGATGGTTGTGAGCCACCATGTGGTTGCTGGGAATTGAACTCAGGACCTATGAAAGAACAGCCAGTGTTCTTAAACTCTGAGTCATCTCTCCAGTCCCTAAATAAATTTCCTTTAAAAAAATGTTTGTTTTTTTAAATAAGATTTATTGGTATGTGTATATGTATGTTCTTGTGAATGTGGGTGCCAGATCCTTGGAGTTGGAGTTACAGGTGGCCACGAGCTGCCGTATGAGGGTGCTGGGAACAGAACTGTGGTCCTCTGCAAGAGTAGCCAGGGTTAATGGCTGAGCCATCTCTCCAGGCCCTTTCATCACTGTGACTAAAATACTTGAAAGAGACAAAATGCTTATTTTGGCTCAGTTTCAGAGGGATTTCAGCCCATCACAGGGGCACACAGGGTAAAGTGGCTGCCAGGGCAGGAACATGAGGCAAGGATCGGTGTAATCTTCAAAGACTTGCCCCCAATGACCTCACCCTGCTTCAGGCCCCACCCCTTCCAGGCACAGCTGGAGACCAGTGAACAGAAGCAGTAAGCCTGTGGGGCCATTCCAGATCGAAAGTATAATCCCCCAAGTGAACACGAAAATGAGGCAGAGACCGGCAGCCTGTCCTGCCCATCTACACTTAAGGGAGGTTCTGGAGTCCTCTTCAGCCACCAGCTGCCCCACCCTCCATTGGCCACTGAGTGCAGCTTCACCCCAGCACCCACTCACCATGCTCCGTGGCTAGAGTGAATCACGGCAACAAGAGTTTGCAGAAGGCACAGCAGGGAAAGCAGACAGTGTTGCTTGAGCCCACCCATCCACACTGACTGAGAGGCACTGCATCTTGTGGAACCTGGGAATGGCACAGCCTTTTAGGGTAGCTTTTGTATGGCTTGGGAGGTAATGATAACCTCTTGGAGGCTCAGTTCCTCTCTCTTTCTCTCTCTCTCTCTTTTTTTTTTTTTTTTGAGACAGGGTTTCTCTGTGTAGCTTTGCGCCTTTCCTGGAACTCACTTGGTAGTCCAGGCTGGCCACGAACTCACAGAGATCCGCCTGGCTCTGCCTCCTGAGTGCTGGGATTAAAGGCGTGCGCCGCCACCGCCACCGCCACCCGGCTCAGTTCCTCTCTTTAGAAAATGGGAAGAACAGGTCTTGCAGGGGTGTCCTGACAGACCACACAGTGCATAGAAAGTGATTGCTACCAATTACTCCCAAACACCTAATGGATTAAAATGTCAAAACCAAGAAACAGTCAAACATCATCAAACACAGAAATACAAAGTAGGTCACACTACAGTCTGCTCTAAAGACAAACATGAGACTTTAAAGGGAAAAGCAGAGGGGAAGCATGGGCTCACTCAGCTCAGAGCTCTGCCCCCACCTTTCCTCTAACCCTGTCTATTCTAAGAGATTGGAAGTCTCAGAAAATGGGCAGTGTTGTAGGACAACCCAAGATGTCTCTCTACTCCCTGCCTTGACAATCAGGAACTGTCTCAGTTCTGCCAACTTCAGTGTTACCCTCTACCTCAAATGTCCCAAGTTTCTGTTTTGAGCTGGCTCTACAGCTGAAGATGACCTTGAACTCTTCCCACCTCCACCTCCCAAGAGCTTGAATTAAAGACGTGTGCCACCATGCTCACTACAAGGTAAATTATAATAGACCTCAAGAATAAAAAACAGAAGACATGGGTGCAATCGAGTCCTGTTCCAGAGCTGCAAGTCAGAGCTCAGTCCAAGTTCGTCCAGGAAACCACGCTCTAAGCGGCAGGCTCAGAGGTCAAGAGGCAGAGCCCACTGTACAACCTTTTCTAAGTGGGAAGAGAAGACAAGGGCCAAGGCAGAGGGGGGGAACTGAAGGTAGGGCAGGGCCAAAGACCCTCCCAACCTGCCAGCTGGCCACAGAGCATAGGGTCCAACAGAGAGAAGGGCAAGGAGGGTCTCCTGCCCAGACACTGTGTGGAAGAGCCTTAACTCCCAGGAACCTGTTGTGTGGCATCCCTGGGAGAGGGAAGGCCAGCAGCAGGGACCAAAGCTCCATATACACCACCAGCTTTGAAACCAGCTGGTTCCAAGATTCCCTCTCCCTTCCTTGTGGCTCTAGTTGTAAATGTCGGCAGGGGCTTCACTTTGAGTTGAAAACCGGGACTCTGCTCTCAACTCCATTTTCTAGCATGTTTGGCAAGTTACTTCACATTGAGGAATGTGGGCTCCTTCTGCATCCTGGGGTTACCGTCACCCACTTAAAGTCTGTCCCTTTCATGAAACACAGAAGCCCATCTGTACTATGTAAGTTCATACAGGCTAGCTCATATCCATCAAGACAGTACAGCAGCATTTTGAAAGATTGGAATCCTCATGCTTTGGCCACAGTGGGGGTCAAGAAATCACTTCTAATCAAGTATCTTTTCTCCCCAACCAAGTATAGGCATCTTAATTGTGTCCACAAGAAAAACAGGGTGAAGCCACAGAAGCAGCCCCCTTGACACGTTGCATTAGTGATTTCTCCTCCACAGAGCTAACTTCACCAGCAAGGCCATACTCAGAACAGTCAGTATTATAGAAAATGGGTTGCGGCCACTGTGACTGCAGCTGGGCACTCAGACAGGATTATGTTGGCACAGGCATGAACACAGGCCTCTAGGCATGTTCACCATGGAGGGAATCCTTTATTTCTTTTTAAAAAGGTATGTGTATGGACTTCCATCTGTGCACATCCATCTGTGCATAGTTCCTGAGTCCAAAAGAGGATGTCGAATCCCCCAGAAGTGGAATTTCAGGACGTTGTGAGCTGCCATGTGGGTACTAGGAATTGAACCCAGGTCCTCTGCCAGGGCAACAAGTAAAAAAGAAAGAAGAGGGAGGCAGGAGGCATAGTGGCACAAGCCTCTATCCCAGCACTTGAGACACAAAGATATGTGGACCTCTGTGAGCTGGAGGCTAGCCTAGTCTACAAAGTTCCAGGCCAGCCAGGGATACATTGTGAGACCCCCATCTCAAAAACAAACAAACAAAACCCCAAAAAGTGTTCCTAACCACTGAGCCATATCTCCAGCCCCAAGTCCTTTATTTACTTATTTAGGTTTTTCTTTTTTCTTTTTTTGAGACAGGGTTTTACTATGTAGTCTTGGCTGGCCTCCAACTCAGAGAGATAGGTCCACCTACCTCTGCCTCCTCAGCACTGGGATTAAAGGTTGACACCACCACACCCACCGGAGCCCTATACTCTAAAGCAGTACCCAATCTAGATTTGGGGACAACCTAAAGTTAAGCATGCCTTTCCCAAAGCTGCAGGTTCTCTAAGAAGAAAACAAGCAAGCATTCCCATCATGCTCTGAGGGAGGGAACTTAGCAACTATAAATTGAAATATAACAAAGGGGAACACTGCTGATTTAGGAATGCCAGGCTGGACAGAAATGAGAACGGGGACACATGTGACCTTAAATGAGGACTCAGAAGGCACAGGCTGGAGGAACTAATGAGCAAACCCTGCTCTGCAGGGAACAAGCAGGGTTGCTGCAAGGAAGGACTGCCATCTTCACAGCACCCAAGCTGCTGCACCGTTTTCCAAACAGTGACACAATCTGTTGTGAGCACCAGACACCTTTGCCCAAAAGCATCCAATTTATGAGTGAGCTGCAAGCAGTTAACACTTAGCTCATAAAGCTCTGCTCCTGAGGTCTCAGTTATACCACACCTTGATCTCACAACTTCTGCAACTCTAGCAAGGAGCCAGTTTGAAAAAAATTAGACCCCAAACAGGAGGGGTTGGCATGTAGTAAGGGCCCCCTCTAGTGGTTACGGGGAAAATAATTTGGGATTTAGAGCGCTTCGAGAGAAAAAAAAAAGAGCACCATGCACAAAGCTGAAGAAAGCATGGTCTCTGTAAGGTGGCCCGATTCGCTGTCTGGAAACTGCTCCCAGGAAGCCTCTGCCTTAGAAGTGGCACTGACCTTTGCATTAGACATTCACAGGCTCCGTAACACTAGTCCCAAATAATTTGGCTCTAAACCCATGTCCTTCAGGCTTAGTCTCATAGCAGTATGCTTTCTTCCCATCTGAGTTTTCAGTCTTTGGGGCTGGGTTTTGTCCTAGTATATTATCACCATCATTATTTGGTATGTCTGCACTGGCTTGTCTGTATGTGCACCACGAGGTACCTGATACCTTGGAACTGAGTTATAGGCAGTTATTTGTGAGTCACCTGATGTGGACTCTGGGAACCCAATCAGCAAGCGCTCTTAACAGCTGAGCCATCATTTTTAATGGCTGAATAATTTCAGGCAGACGTCTTGGTATCACTGCTTTTTGACATGTGCTTGATAATCAGCTTGCAGATACTCAGTTCCAAAGAACCCATCAAAGATAATGTTCAAACGTTAATGTCTCTGGAAAAGACTCATACCAGTGTGCCAATGTAACAGAGTAAATATATCCACATTCTCTTTGCAAACCTAATCTCCATGCTGCCTCATATCCTGTGTAGTTACTGGCTGCCACAAGGCCTCTTACACCCAGGAGACACTCTGTCTCTAGGAAGGGTAGACTGACGGCCTCATGGTGGCAGATTTATGGAGAACACTGGCACCTTCCATGTAGAAGCCTGGCAGCTGAGAGTAACCCAGTCCCCCTGAGACATGGAGGAAAGTGACCTGAGTGTCCCTAAATTGATGAGCTCTTTAAAAAGGAAAAAAAAAAAAAAAGAGGCACAGGGAGAGGACAAACTGAAGGTGGCTATAATCTATACCTTAAAACTTGTCTCTGTGTAACATGCAGGGCCACGTGCTGTGTCAATCAACACCGTACAAACATGGTGAGTTTCCTTGATTTTCAGTTCCCGCCGGAGAAGGGAGCCCACAGCTTTGTCTTGTTATCTCAGTTTCTAAGTATGCTAACGTATCCATTCAGGTCACTTACCTGATCTGGGCTTCAAATTTCTTCATCTGTAAGATCAAAAGTATTAAACTAAAACAAATAAATGCAACTCTGGAACTAAATACATTCCAACTCCAAGGCCATGGCACATTCCTAGGCAAGGCTACCGAAAGAGATTTTGTTGGTGTTACCTTTTCCAGGTGAAACTAAAGGCACCGGGCACCAGGGCTCCACCGAACACAATAGAGGGCAATGCTACCCAATGACACGGCATCTAAAGAGAAGAGGCAGGCCCTCCGACAGGCAGTGGCCTGCTCCTCTGTAGCAGGTCGCTGCTGTGGCCTGTAAGGACTATTAGTCGGGACAGTGAGGATTCTTCTGAACACCAACCAGCAAGCTCCTGTGAGCTGAATAGGGAATTAGTTTTTCTAGAGTTAGGAGAAAACCTAATAATAATAATAATAATAATAATAATAATAATAATAATAATAATAATAAAATACCCTTTAGAATAATAAACAAGAATTTGAAAACACCTTTACTGATAGTTAATCTAAAGAGATCATTTGAAAATCAGCTTGTCTTTTCCCATTTCTGAATTTATAGTTTCCACCTAACCCATCTAATCTCACAATTGAAAAAAAGCTTTATTTGCTGATTTCCAGAGGTAATCATCATAAACGCCACAGATTTCATGAACATGTTAAGCCCAGAACAGTGGTGCATACTATGGTCTGAGTTACTGTGACGGTCAAGGTAGAAGAGTCACTTGAACAAGAACTTGAGATAGCTTATGTACTAGAGCTAAATTCCAACTCAAATAAAAATTTCAGGTTTAGATTCTCAGATTTATTGTGGCTGCATAAATGAGGATGAGCTCATGGACAGGGATATATAGCTCACTGGTGGAATACATGCACAAAATCCAGGTTTAATCCCTGGTACCAGATAAAACTCCCCCAAATATATCCCCAAATCCTAAACTTCTGGGGCATCAACATGCCACTCACAAAGTTTCAGACTCTGGGCTGACAAGATGGCTCAGCAAGATGAAGGCACTTGCTCTGTAGGTCTGACAACCTGAGCTTGATTCCTGGAACCCAACTACAGATGTAAGGAGAGAACAGACTCCACAAACGTATCTGACCTCTCATGTGCACATGTGAGTGTGTACACATACACACACACACACACACAGTTATATATGTATCTATGGTTTTTAATATTTAAAGGTTTGCAGACTTGGGGCATCCAGCCTATAACAAACTGTTATTGCAAGTCATTTGTAGCAAAGCCATGGAGTATGAGTAATGACTAAACATTTAAAATCTTAGATTCTGTGAAATCAAAATGACTTAAAGTTAATGTACACCTTAAATTCAATGTAAAGTTTCATTAATACCTTTAAAGTGGCTCTTTTGGTGTTTCTAGGTTCTATTAATGGATGAGTGCCTATTAAAACAAATTCTTCCATAGATAATGACTTCAAGTCACTGGAAATATGAGCAAGCAAAACAAAGTTAAATATGGTGGAAAGAATAAACAAAACTGTCCCCTTGCAAATAACCTTACTAATAAAGAAAATCTCATATATTCTATCAAGAAAGTTATACCGCAAGTTTTCCAAGGTCACAGGAGACCAGCAGTGTAGTGGTGGAGTGGCACACTCTCAAGGGTCACAGCACGAAGGAGTGAAGTTCACGTTACAATGGAGAAACTCAGCAATCCTGGGCAGATTAAAGTAACTATGATTGGTGATAAACCATATTAAGAATGCACACTGCTTATATGGTGGTACTTCACATCTGTATTACTATTCACCCTAGAAAACTATCAGATAAACCCAAATTGAGGGACATTCAGTATCTGAAAAGTACTCTTCAGAACTGTGAAGGCTGCCCTCGGGAGGCAGAGGCAGTTGGATTTCTTGAGTTTTAAGACCAGCCTGGTCTACAGAGTGAGTTCGCTACATAGTGAGACCCTCTCTCAAACCAACCAACTTCCAAATACCTATTTACCTACTTGTCAAGTTATAAGAAACAAAGATGGAGAAAACCACACACCAGAGGACACAGACAACTGTCATGTACTCTGCAGAATCTGAGGCAACACAAAGGGGAGTACTGAGTCATACTGGTGAAATCTGCAAAATCTGCAGTTTTTATTGATGGTCATACAGTAATGCTGGGTGGTAAATACACCATAGGAAACCAGTGGGGGCTGAACTGTGTCCCTGTCCCCAAATTCACATGTTGAACCTGTAACCAAAAAAAGGCAGGTTCTTAAAGAGGTCCTGAAGTTAGTATGAGGCCTTAAATCCCATGACTAGTATTCTTACTGGAAAAGGAAATTCAGACACACAGATTTTTTTGTTTGTTTGGTTTTTGTTTTTGTTTTTTCAAAACATGGTTTCTCTGTGTAGCCTTGGCCGTCCTGGAACTCACTTTGTAGACCATACTGGCCTTGAACCCACAGAGATCTGCCTGCCTCTGGGATTAAGGGTGTGTGCCACCACTGCCTGGCTGATATCTTTGTTTTT
Organism: Peromyscus nudipes; assembly: GCA_902168325.1. NCBI lineage: Eukaryota > Metazoa > Chordata > Mammalia > Rodentia > Cricetidae > Peromyscus > Peromyscus nudipes. Next base: position 34,728 of record CABHPH010138309.1, read on the forward strand.
AATGTCCCACTTCAAAAGACACTATATTAAGAACACACACACACACACACACACAC
>CABHPH010138311.1:0-12142 GCA_902168325.1 Peromyscus nudipes
TTTAATACAATTTCTCATGATGTTGTGACACCCCAACTATAAAATTATTTGCACTCTTACTTCTTAACTATATTTTTGTTTCCATTATGAATTATAATATACATATCTGTACCTTCTTAGGCCAGTCCTGTGAGAGGGTCATTTGATGCCCCAAAGGGAGCCAAGACCTCCAAAATTGAAAAGCACTACTATAAACTTATTTAAATAAATACATAAACAGACAGCAGTTAAGAAAAAAAAGGAATAAAATTCCTAAACTTGGAAACATAGAAAAATAGAAAAAGCTTTCAATAGTGCATTAAAAGAACCTGAATATTAATAAATGATACCAACATTTGATGTTTTTATATGGTAAAAATAATTGAAAGCATATGTAGCTATACTGACTTTGAAATGAACATGGCACCTCCATGGTAGAGTGAATACCATTAATAAGAGACTGTATGACTTTGTCCCATGTAAAATGTTAGCCACTATAAGCTAATACATGGAGTTACAGCCAGTGGCCTGTATCTCAAACCTCTCCGCTGACTTCTCTGTATCAACCAGGACTGCACATATCTGCACAGGAGAGTTTGCTAATTGGAAACTGAATACTTAGTAGTTCAAGCTATCCTTCCTAATCTGTACACCAGCCAATAGTTTCTGTCTTTATTCACACAGAAGGAATTAATACATGCAGAGAAATTACAGAGAAAGTCACTCACCCTGCCCCATCAGTCCTTCTCTCTAATGTTGACCCCTACAGCTCTTTTCCTTTAACTGCAGTCTGGGATATTTCCTAGTCTAATGCCTCCTGCAGTGTACACAGTGGCCCTGCCCCCTGTCTACAAGATCTGCCCCCAACTGCAGGCCCCTCCCCCTGGCTGCAAGCCCTGCCCTCTGTCTGCAGGCCCTACCTTATCAGGCAGAGGAGAGAGGAGGAAGGACACAGGTGGCCCCACCCCCTTCCTGTAGGCCCTGTTCTCCCAGGCAGAGGGGAAAGATGGAAGATCACAAGTGAACTCATCCCCTGGCTGTTGGCCCCGCCCCTGCCCACAGGCCAAGCACACTCTTCCTCCTCCTTTGGTCTGCAGGAAGAAGCCATGCTCCACACACAAATCCTTTCCCTGTTGTGCAGTAGACAGTCCACTATGTGACTCAAACTGGCAATTTTAGAACTCTGTGGTGGTACAAATATGTAATCCAAAAATTTAGGGTGATTAGTCAGGGGATAATAAAGGCAATGCTCTCTGGGGCTATGGACAGGGTTCAAGTCCACCTCAACATAGAAGTCCTTGACTCAAAACTGCTTTTCAAAAAGACTGGAGATGCCCCAGTTCTAGAATTAATATACCTCCATGGCATACCAGGACTTAAAGTTGGTTGTGACTCTGTAATGGTCTCTTGAGCAGCATAGTAGAGGCCAGTTTTTTAATGGAAGGGTGGGTCTTAGTACTGGTTGTAAATTAGGGTTGTCTCCTATGTTATGGAATGTAGCTGGTTGTAGCTGGAGTTTTCCTGGCCCTGCCTGGCCCACAGTCAGGACAAACAAGAAATCACACAGTGACTTGTATTGCTTACAAACTGTATGGCCATGGTAGGCTTCTTGTTATCTAGTTATATCTTAAATTAACCCATTTCTATTAGTCTATACTTTGCCATGTGGCTCATGGCTTTCCAGTACCTTACATCTCACTTGTTATGGCGGCGGCTGGCAGCGTCTCTCTGCCTCCTCCTTCCACTTCCCAGAATTCTCTTCTCTGCTTGTCATTCCTATACTTCCTGCCTGGCTACTGGCCAATCAGCATTTTATTTATACAGAATGATATCCACAGTACTTCCCCTTTTCTTTTATTTTTTTTAAAAAGGAAGGTTTTAGCTTTCACATAGTAAAATTACAGATAACAAAACCATTATCAAGCAAGAATTAGAGTTACAACATCTAGTCTGTTTATAATAACTAGTCTATTTGTATTTGGCAAAATTTAGAGGATATCCTATCTATCTTATATTTGTGAGTCTAAGGTTTTATATCTAACTTATCTCTTATCATAACTAAGTAAAATTATAACTCTCTAGTCTTCAACTCCATCAAAGACCTCAGAAGGATATAAAATTATCTGAGAAATGGTTGAAGGATGCAAGCAACTTTCAAGAGTCTTGTGAGAGTACAGATTTAGCTGGCAGCCTGGACAGTCATCCAAAGTTCCCCTGTAAATTTGGGACATCTGTCTTCAGCCCACAGGCCTAGAGTCTCTCAGTCACTTCTCTTTGTGTCCTGTAAAATATCTGTCAGTTTCCTCTGTGAAGCAGGAACCTGAAGGACCATTTTGCCAAGCAAAGTTCAGTGGTCACCTTCCTATGGGTCCTGCATGTCCAATCAATCAAGCAGTCCAGGTACAACAGTTTCTTTCACAAATGGCTATTTTTTCCAAGGTGAAGATAAACTCTCTGAAGTAAATCCAGGAGCTGACATGTCTCATTGTCCAGAAAGTCTAAATTTTTCAAAACATTTTAGATGCCATATTCTGCAGGTATTTGACGTATTTCAAGATTATCTATCTATCTGAAATATATCTATGTATACCTAGAAAAGTTAACATGACTATAAGATTGATTATCATAGAAGATTAATTATTAATCTATTTCTTAATTATCCATTACAATTTTAAATGAGCTGTACAAACATAATACCTTAAACAAGAGTAAAAATATGCACAGTGTATAACAAAATTAACTTTAAATTCGTATCAATAAAATAAATCTATAGCAATGTGAAACATTTTTAAACAAGTTGTTGCTCTTTAAAAGTAGGTTCAAAAATCTAACCTTTTATCCTATCATATCTATTTCCTATATATCTGTATCAGCTGGTTAATCCTTGGGAACAAACATTCATATCTTCTGATACTAATTTCTAACCCGCATGGTTAGCATACTACTTATCTTTCAGGTATTTGTGATGCAACCCTCTCTTACCTAAATTCTACTTTGTGAATTAATATCTCCTAAGAACTGTGAAGACCTTGTACCATCAATTCTGTTACCATTGATTCTACTCTTCTACATCATAGTTTAACATTGGAGTGCAACTCTACAAAGAAAATACTGTATACAACCTCCTAGAAGTAATTCCAGTTGGATCCTAAACCTTAATGTTAAATGTTCAAAGTGTAGAACTTCTGGAAGAAAAGACAGGAACCAGGCCTCTTTGAGTTTGGCAAATCTGTGTTCCACAGAAACAACACAAGCATGGTGCCAGTACTTCACAGTGATGTCAACGAGGACATTTCAAAGCACAGTCCCACTCCCAATGCTCTGCAGCAGCAGACTGAAGTTATTCAGAAGCTGCCAGCCAGCCCCAAGAATTGCAAAGACTATGCAGGACCACGCAGGACCACAAAGATCCACATTGGAGCATGCAGGATGAGCAGGACCATGCTATACAATGCGGGATCATGCAAGAACGTGTGGAACTTTGCATCTGACCACTAGCTTCCACCCAGCAAGGGGAGGACCCAACACACTCTCTCCCATGACTCAACAGCATGCCCCTCACTCCAAATAGCTTGTTTTTCCAGCTCAGTCATGCTCTCTGCTCAGTTCCCTGCAGCAGCACTCCCAGGACAGCAAATAAAACTACTGGTGACAGATTCTCTTCAAAGCCAATTCTGAATTTGGCAGCTGGAAGGACCCTGCACAACTTCTGACTAGCAGGTCGCCTGGATGGCCTGATTGGACAGTGAGACCTGAGTGACAAGAGCACCCCCCATATGGTTAAACTGTGCTTAAAGACATAGCACAATGGTTCCTGATCCTGCTTTCCACTGCAGACCTAGAACTTTTCTTAACCAGCAGAGATTTGCATTTCAATAGCATTTGCCCCTGGCTCTAACAAAGGACCATGTGATCTTCCTGATCTCCATAGGCACTTCCCCTTCATCCTCCTGGACACAATGTGGCTAGCTTGTACAGCCCATTATACTATGTGGGATTGAGTGAGTCCCTGCCACACAGGTAGAAGGGTGCCCAGTATATTAACAACTAAAAAGAGATTTACAGACACACAAGGAGAGTGTTTGTTATGTGACTTAACACTGACATCAGGTGAACTGAAGGTACTTTTCACCTGGTTGTCACAGGGACTTCAGACAACCAGCAAAGAAAAGTAGGAGATAGATTACAACCCAGATAATAGGTTCATTGCTTTAGGAGTACTATTCCTGAAATTCAGAGCAAACTGTTGCAAATGAATAATAATAAAGAGTAGTCTTCATGGGTAGCTGAATGTTTAGAGAATAATGGAGCTAGGGAGAAAGTGTTTATGAACACTATTGTTAGTCAGCACATACTTCTCAGTGGGCAGGTGAAAAAAATGGCATTATTCAAGATTCTTTACATTATCAGAACTGGTAGAACGAATCTCCCCCTGTAGGAAGAAAATGGAAGTATTAGAATGTTGTACAAGCTGTGTCCATCTTTAATCTGGAGTGCTCTTAACTAGTAAGGTATTTTTCTACCTTAAGTTTTCTATTCTTGATCACATTTCCTGTCCAAGGCAGCCTAGTCAGGGTCATAAACCTGGTGCTGATTAAAAAGTAGAATTTTCTTCCATTTGAGAGAATAAGGCAGAGATGAGCTCCCTAATTATTTGACCAATACAACATGATCAGCCAATTACCCATATAGGTACAACCAACAAAACTGAATGCAACAGGTTGTGTTCATGTATTTCAGCATACTTATTCACCCATAATTAAAAAGGAAGAATTTAGAAGGGATTTGGGAAGGGATAGAATGAAGAGATAAAAGGGAAAAGGGATGTAATATCTTTTAATTAACAATTTATGAAAATAAACTTTAAATAAAAAGAGGGGCTGGAGAGATGGCTCAGCAATTAAGAGCACTGGGTGTTGTTACAGAGGACCTATGTTCCATTTCTAGGACCCACATGGTAGCTAACCATTTACTGTAACTCCAGTTACAGGCATCTCCTGCCTTCTCACCTCTGTAAGCATTGTGCACTGATGCATGCATGGAAAACACTCACATAATTTAATTTTTTTTAATATGAGAAAAAAGGAAGAATGAAATTTTCTACAGTGATGTCACAGCCCTGGGACAGACAGCAGCCAGGGCCAGTTAAAAGCATATCCCTGCTGGCAATAGTCGAGAAATAGCCCAATCTGACCTACCCTGGTGATAGGATGGCCAAACATCTCAATTGTGCTAGAAACCCCATCCAGTGACTGAGGGAACTAGATGCAGATATCCACGGTCCGGCCCCGGGTGGAGCTCCATGAGTCCAATTTGGCGAGAAGGAAGAGGGTTTATGTGAGCAAGAGTTGTTGGGACCAGGGATGGATGGAATACAGGGACAAGTGGCCAAAGGAATGGAAACACATGAACTGTGAACCAATGGCTGAGGGGCCCCCAACTGGATCAGGACCTCTGAATGGGTGAGACAGTTGATTGGCTTAATCTGTTTAGGAGGAATCCAGGCAGTTGGACCGGGTCCTGTGCTCAGTGCATGAATTGGCTGTTTGAAACCTGGGGCTTAGTAGAGACCCTTGGCTCAGCCTGGGAGGAGGGGACTAGACCTGCCTGGACTGAGTGCACCAGGTTGATCTCAATCCTTGGGGGAGTCTTTGCCCTGGAGGAGATGGAAACGATGGGTGGGCTGGAGGGAGGGGTCGGGGCGGGAGGAGGGGAGAACGGGGAATCTATGGTTGATGTGTAAAGTTGAATTATATTGTAAAATAAAATAAAATTAAAAAAAAAGGATATCCCTATGTTCTTGCATGGAAGGAACTTTTCACTTCCACCGAGTCAGCTTGTTAAGGGGCAAAAGCTGCTGCATTCTGAGGTTAATATAGTTCATCGTAACCACTCATCTAAGAGCAGAGTGTACAGTGGTGTAAAATGTCTTTTCCTTGAAGTCCTCTGTATTTTTGTTCTCTGTCTTCTGTAGCAGGGTCCTTGCTGTTGTTCCCTTTTGGGTGGGGGCCAAGTAGGTGCAGACTCAAACCACACAGACTCCTGGAGAATGTCCAAACAACAAGCTCACTTTATTCAGGAAGAGGGAAGCCAGCCCTATATACCCTCCTCCCCACCCTGAGGGGAGGTCTAATGAATATGCATCAGCTGGTGTGACATGGCTGTCTCTCATTCGTCCAGGTCATCTCCAGATCATGTTTCAGCTGCTGTTGCTAAGGCCATCAGGCAGACCCAGCCTGGCTCTCAAAAAGTATCTTTTTTACTTGTTGGGGCCGTCTGACCTTCAAGCACATTACGGATGAGTCATCCCACAATCTTTTCCATCTATGGCAATGGCATTGGTACAGTTATTCTTTAGATTAAACATCAAGATTAACAGGTTGCATAGTTTCCAAAGCAATATTTTTTCCACTGTGTCATTTATTGATTTTCAGCTAAGACCTTGTGGTACAAAATGAACCTGCCAAGGGATTTCTTTCCATCATTTTTATAATTTACATGAGTTTCTGCATGACATTGTATTAAGAATATCCCTAAATATCTCTGTTTTACATTCTGATTATGATCAGAAGTGATTTTCTTTGCTGGCCTATTTAGGAATAGGGAGAATTCTACATGAGCATGTTCAAATTCCTAAGTAAAATCCACATACTTCTTATTTTTAGGAAAGCATGCTTTCCCTGCCTCCTGCAGGTAAGAAATTTTTTCTCATTTCTTCTTTGTTGGCTGATGTGATGGCTATTCATAGTAGTCAAAGTGACTACTTCTGGAATTAAATAACACCCAAAGAGTTGAAATACTTGTGAGAGATTTTTTTAATGTTTTGAAATTAAAGACCCATCTTTAATTTGGATCATTTGAGGTGAATTCCAAAATTAGCTTCTTGGTGGCTGTGTACACCTTTAACCCAAGCACTCAGGAGGCAGAAACAGTTGGACTTTCCTGAGTTTGAGGCTCTCCTGGTCTACAGAATGAGTTCCAGGGCTACACAGATAAACCCTATCTTGAAAACACCAAAAAAATCAAAGTTTAAGATCCACCTTTAATCTGGACTGTACCTCTGGAGGCAGCCTACATATACAAAGTATATTGAAGAAGGAAGTTCTGTCTCTCTCTGCCTCCTTGCCCTAGCACCAAGTTCATTCCTTTACTAGCATTAGAGCCTACTTCCTTGGTATTTTGGGTGTATAGTTAAGACCAGCTAAAATATTTAGCCTCATGAACTGAACAAGTACTGTACTCTTCAAATTTCCATTGGTAGGCAGCCACTGTTAGACTACCTGGAGCACAGCTTGTAAGACATTCTATGAAATCAACTTTCTCCAAACATGGAGAGATTCATTCTACCAGGCCTGATCATGTAGAGAACCTTGAACAATACAGTTGCATTTTTTCACCTGCCCACTGAGTAAGATGTTCTAGTTAACAATGGTGCTCATAACCATATTCTTCCTAGCTCCATTATTCTCTAAGTATTCAACTTTCCATGAAGACTACTCTTTATTATTATTTAATTTGCCTACAGTTTGCTGTGAATTTGAGAAATTAAACTCCTGAAGCAATAGAGCCCTCATTCAGTTTTCTGATGTGAGAAAGAGCTAATATCATGTTTGTGGTCTAATTCCTGCTTTTCTTTCCTGATTGTCTGAAGTCTCTGTGAAAAGCAGGGAAAAAGTCCATTCAATTCACCTGACCTCAGTGTGAAGCCACCTAACAAAAATCTCTTTTTGTGTGCTTTAATATCTCTTTAGTTGTTAATATTCTGGGCATTCTTCTACCTGTGTGACAGGGAATCACTCCAGCCCACATAGTTGTAGTGGGCTGTACAAGGTAGCTAGCCACATTGTGTCCAGGAAGAGGAAGGAGAAGTGCCTATGGAGGACAGGAAGTTAGCAGGATCTGCTTTTAGAGCCAGAGACAGGTGGTATTGAAATGTAAATCTCTCCCGCTTCAGAAAAGTTGTTTGTCTGAGGTGGAAGGCAGGGTCAGGAACCATTGTGCTGTGTCTTTAAGGACACTGTAACCCTATAGGAGGTCCTCTTGTCACTCAGGCCTCACTAGCCAATCAGGCCCTCCAGGCAAGCAGCCAGTCAGAAGTGGTGCAGGGTCCTTCCTGTCACAAGCTTCAGGCTTGGCTTTGAAGAGGAGCTGGGGTCAGTGGTTTTGTGTGCTGTGCTGTGTGTGCTACTGCAGGAAGCTGAGCAGAGAGGTTGGGCAATCTGGAAAACCACAACATGGTGAGTGAAGGGCTGCTGTCCCCAGACTAGGAGGAGTGGTCATTTCAGTCATGGGAGCCAGTTTGGTGAGTCCTTCCCTGACTGGTCAGGAGCCAGTGTCCGGATGTAGAGTTCCACATGTTCTTGCATGGTACTTCATGGTCCAGCATGATTCTGCTCATCCTGCATGTTCCAGTGTGTTTCTGTGTGGTCCTGCGCTATCTTTGCAATTCCTGGGCTGGCTGGCAGCCTGTGTCACTTCACTCTCTAGGCTGCATGTGTGCAGATCATTGGGTGTGGGACTGAGCTTTGAAATAACCTTGCTGATATCACTGTGAAATGCTGGGACCTTTAGTGCTTATATTTTTGCTATGGAACACAAATTTGCTGAACTCAGAGAGACCTGGTCCTGTATGTAATATATCTCCCAGAAGTACTGCACTTTGACCTTTTCACATTTAGGCTTGGGAGCCATCTGGAGTTATTTCTGTGGACCATGTAAACAGTATCTTCTGTGCAAAGTAGCACTCCTCTGCTGTACTGTGATAGAGAAATGTAGAATTGATGGTATACAGGCTTACTGATTCTTTTTTTTTTTTTTTGGTTTTTTGAGACAGGGTTTCTCTGTGTAGCTTTGCGCCTTTCCTGGAACTCACTCTGTAGCCCAGGCTGGCCTCAAACTCACAGATATCCACCTGCCTCTGCCTCCCGTGTCCTGGGATTAAAGGTGTGCACCACCACCGCCCGGCAAACTTTTTTTTTTGATGTATGGATCGATCAGCGCCCTGTCGTTGAGATTCATCCATTCATTCATCAGGTAATACACAGTAGATTCATTCATTCATCGGGTAGGGACAAAGCATTCTGGCTGCACTCAGCCACCATGGGAAATTGAACCCGGGACCTTGGGAAGAACGAGCCTCATGCTTAACCTCTGAGCCACCTCTCCAGCTCGAGGCTTACCAATTCTTAAGAGACATTAACTTACAAAGTAGAATTTAGGTAAGGAAGGGATGCATCACAAATATCCCAAAGATAAGTATATGCTAACCATGCCAGTTAGAGATTAGTATGATAAGATATAGATATTTGTTCTACAGGATTAACGAGTTACATTCCCAAAACAAAGGAGACAACCCTGATTTACAACAAGCAGAAAGGCCCATGCTTCCATTAAAAAAACAGCCTCTAAATGCTGCTCAAGGAACCATCACAGGGTCAGATCCAACATCAAGTTATGGTGTGCCATGAAGTTATACTAATTCTAGAATAGGGGCATCTTGAGTCTTTTTGAAAAGTGTTTTTGAGTCAAGAACTTCTATGCTGATTGAGGTGGACTTGAACCATGTCTGTAGTCCCACAGGGCATTGCCCTTGTTATCCTCCTGATTAACCACCCTAAATTCCTGAATGACACATCTGTAGCATTGCAGAGTTCTAAAATACCTGTTTGAGTCACATTGTGGACTGTGCATTGCAGAACAGGGAAAGGATTTGTGTGTGGAGCATGGCTTCTCCCTTCAGACCAGAAGAGGAGGAACAGTATACTGTGTACCCTGCAGGGGGAAACACACAAGCTATGGCATGGTAGGTGCAGGGTGTTCAGACAAGGACTGTTGATCTGCCATTTCTTCTTGAATTTAGATGAAATAGAGCCAGACTATGGTTCTGTTGGTCCATATGTGTCAGGGACTAGGACAGAACCACTAGTTAGTGGAAAAATACAGACCCCCATAACAGGGAACTAGATCATCTTACAGTCAGGCTGCCTAGCTACAGGACATTCAATAGAGCCCTTGACCTTTTCACCCTGTAAACATCCTGCTAGCTTGCCCCACCTTATGCAGATAACAGCCTCTTGCTCCCCCCACCCTGCAGGAAGTATATAAACCCTCCTGGAGAAAAATAAAGTTGCACCTTGATCAGAAATCTTGACTTGGTGTATTTCCTTTGTGTCTCCTGTCCCTAATCATTCCATCCCTAGGGTGGCCGAGAACCCATTGAAGCCCTGCTGGACGGGGCAACTGGCGCCCAACGTGGATGAGACCACCTTTTGAGGATTTGGAACGTCGTCTCCTGGAGGAAGACCAAGGCCTTGGTGAAGTTGGTGGATCCCCCTGAAATTGACCGGTTCAGGATGCGATCCCGGAGGAGGGCGGAGACGACACAGGTAAGAAAGTGACGAGCCATGGGACAGGCAATTTCGTCACAAGATTTATTCCTTTCTGGCCTAAATGAGCCCCTCAAGACACAAGGAACTAGGGTAAAGAAAAAAGATCTTAAAGCCTTTTTTGATTATATTATGGACACATGTCCTTGGTTCCCCCAAGGGGGAATCATAGAGGAAAAAAGATGGGCACGCCTTGGGAATTGTTTAGATGATTACTACAGGACTTTTGGACTAGAGAAGGTTCCCGTCACCACATTTTCTTACTAGAAGCTTATTAATGATATTCGTAGGGTCTATAAACATTCCCCTGACATACAAGAGGTTATTAATATAGGAGAAAAAATCTTAAAAGAAGCCTTCCGCTCCCCCTCTACCTGTCCTAAGACCCCCCCCAGTGTTTTCTCGTCCGCCTTCGGTCTGTCCCTCGGATCACGACCTACGCGCTATGGAAGAGGGGACGCTCATGACCTTTAAACCTAAGAATCCTCAGGAGTCCGCTCCTGCCCATCTTTATGCCTCTGTTAATAATTTTACCTCTAACTCCCCTCTAGACCCCACCGAGGAGGCTTCCCTAGAGAAAGGGGCGGCTCATTACCACAATCCGGACTGGCCCTCCTGCAAATATCTCCCTTTAAAACAGGAGTCCTTGGGCCCTTTTAAACCACCTCAAAAATCTCCGGCTGTTCCCCCTTCCACAATGCCCCCTCCCTATGTTCCTCCGTCTTCTCCCTTTTGCGGGCCCGTTCTTGATGAGTTAGCTCCCCCTGTCCCAGACCTCAGCTCACTGAGACAGGCCCTCCAGGCTCACAGGGAACATATTGAGCTTTTAAGGGAATTGAAAACTCTTGACAAAGAACTCAAAGATCTTGCCCTTGAAGTGGTGGCTTCAGGTTCGCTAAAACCATCTCAAAAATCTGTTAAATCAAAAATTAAGCCTCAGCCTGTCCTGGCATTTCCCGTTACCCAGAGCCAGACCTCTGGGGGCTTATCCGAGGCGGCCGCCCAGAGCAGCCCCTCAGAGGATTTGGAAGACCAAAATGAGGAGGGAGAGGAGCCGTCATCAGAGGATCCCCCTCCAGGACAGACTTATCAAAAATTAAATTTCCACCTTATTGAAAGGCTGAAATCCGCCTGTGCTCAATATGGTCCTATGGCTCCTTTTACATTAGCCTTGGTGGAAAACCAGAGTGAACATTGGTTGACCCCTAATGACTGGTATTTTCTTGCCCGTGCGCGGCCCTTTCTGGGGGTGACTTTGTCCTCTGGAAAACAGAATTTACAGAAAATTGTCGAGAAGTTGCTCAAAAAAAAATATTGAACAGCCGTCCTCAAAAACTTGGACACTGAAGAAACTCCTCAGCAACTCCCCCTATGATACAAATGAAGCACAGGCAAAATTCCCTCCTGGCCTCCTGGCCTCCTGGCCCAGATTCAAAACGCTGGGGTCCAAAACGCCTGCCCCAAAAGGGTTCAGCTACCACCTCATTGGCAAAGATTCATCAGGGTCTTGATGAGCCTTTTAGTGATTTTGTTTCTCGTTTAAATGGTGCAGCAGAGAGACTGTTCGGGCCAGGTGAAAACGAAAACACCTTTGTCAAACACTTGGCCTTTGAAAATGCAAATCCTGTCTGCCAGGAAGCTCTCCGCCCTCATAAAAACAGAGCGGATCTGATTGAATATGTATGACTCTGTTCAGGTGTTGGCGCCGCCCATGCTATGGGATTAGCAATCGGTGCCGCCCTGAGGGCTTCGCAACAGCCTGGAGCCCGCACCTGTTA
>CABHPH010138312.1:8296-37818 GCA_902168325.1 Peromyscus nudipes
GTGTGTGTGTGTGTGTGTGTGTGTGTGTGTGTGTGTGTTGCTTTGCAAAGTCTGAGAGAGAGCATAGTGGTGGGAGACAGGTTGGAGTTTTCTAGAGAAACAAGGAACCTAGGAAGGAAGGACTCTGTCTGCAGGATCCTGATAGCTCCTGAATACAGGAGGAAGTCTCTTTGCTCTCCAAACTGAGAGGGAAGAGGTTTTTGTATCCAAAAGTATGTTCAAGGACCAGGCTGCCCAAGGTTCATCCTGCATCCACTATTTAATAGATGTGTGTATCGTGGGCAAACAACTTTAGCCAGTCTGCCCCATTTTCCTCATCTAAAAAGGGGAGGTTGAAGAGTAGCTGCTTCCTCAGATTGCCGAAAATGAAACACTGTCATGTGTTTAGAACAATGCCTGGTGTGTGGTTTGTACTGAATAAATACTAATTACGTCAGTACTGCTTTTCTAATTAGCATAATTGCTATCATTATTCCAAGTCCTACAGAAAATAGTTTATAGTTGTTACCTCTCTGTGTTGATTAGTTGTAATTTGAAGTCTTGTCTTGAACAGAAGGTGACAAGCGTAAATATATTCAGGAGCATGTTCGTGCAGCTTGACATTTTAACATGATATTGGCACAGAAAGTTAAAAAATGATATGTGAGGCATTACCCCCTTTATCAGATGAAACAGCTGCACACGCTGGGAAAGTCTCTCCTTTTTAGGGGGTTCGCCTCCCAGTCATCCTATCTGGGGCTCTGACAAGAAGGGGCTTTGTTATGTTTCATGACGAGGCATCGCAGGAGGATGGGATGGACCTGCAGCTCTTCTTCCTAAGAGCCCAGAAAAGAGTGAGAAAACAGGATGGTGTGTGTGTGTGTGTGTGTGTGTGTGTGTGTGTGTGTGTGTGTGTGTGCACAGGTGACCTGGAAGGGTCCCCTGGAGTTGAAATTATAGGCAGTTGTGAGCCACTGTGTGGGTGCTGGGAATCCATCCCTGCTCCTCTAGTGGAGCAGCCGATGTCTTGACCTCTTCAGTCCTAACCCACCCTTGTAAGGTGGAGTTTGTGTCTTCCTCTGGCTGATGAGCAAACCCAGGCAGACAGCAGTCAAGTAGTAAACCTGAGCTCACTGACCCCTAAGTGTGCTTCCTGGGGTTGACTGTGGGAAAGCTGTATGTTGTTTGCCTAGAAGAGTCTGATTCTTAGGTTCTAGCAAGAATATGGGTGATTCTCCCTCATATTTGGGTACTAGGTTATTTAGAAATCCTGACTGGATTGCCCCAGGGCCATGTGGTAACATAGTCTAGATCCCAACTAGCAACTTTTGTAGAATGACCTATGAGTTCTGCTGGCATCCTACCCTTCCTAACTTGCACACCAAGGTCTCTGATGGATGGCGTGTGTAGGCCTCCCTGCTGCTGTGTGGGACCTCTGTTTTCAGTGTTGTCTGTAGCTTTCCGAGTGCGTTCACTTGTGCCCTTTTGTACAGGGCACAGAACTGGTCGTTTTGTGTCTGTTGATACAAAATAAACAGGTGGTTTAAAGACTCATAAACTGATGTTCGGAAATCTTGTCAAATGAAAGTCCATCAAACATGAGTTATTCGTGGACTCTGTGCCATCCCTACAGTGGGTGCTGGGAATGCAGAAGGACTTGACACACTGTGATAGTCAGAATAATACCAAATAGCTCCACACTGTCAATTCCAAAACCTGTGTGTGTGGTACAAGGCAAAAGGATTTGGCAGGAGTAATTAGGGTCGGGTCTTTGGAATGTAGAGATTATCCAGGTGGACCTTATGTGTCAAAGGCTGCTTACAAATGAAAGAGGGATGCAGGTGAGCCTGAGACCCAGCAAGGGGAACGAGAGACGTGACTTTGTCTCTGCTTGAAGATGGAGGAAGGGACCATGAGTCAGGAATGAGGGTGGCCTGTAGAAGGTAGGAGAAAATAAATCATGGAGGCTCTCTGGAGCCTCCCCCAAGGAATGCAGACCCAGCAACACCCTGACTTTAGTCCAGTGGTAGGCAGTCTGGGTTTCTGACCTCCAGAGCTGTAAGATTATAAAGCTGTGTGGATTTAAGGCATGACATCTACGGTAATATGTGACAACAGGATGGTGACCTTTGAGGGAGCCTCTGGGTCAGGAGAGAAAGAGCATCACCACCCCAGAAGCAGAAGGCACAGGGGTTTTCTTGACTAGGTCAAATCAAGATCACTCCACTCTCGTGATGTAGCCTCCAGACTATTGCTCTAGACTGTTTCTGCATCAGTCGTCTTTACTCACATCATGGATGTTTTCATATTTATTATAGAGACTGTCCAGGATCCCTCCAGGGGTCCTGTAGTGCATAATGTAACAAATACAAAATTCTGAAAGACTCTGAATTTCAAGACACACATGCACTCCAGAATCTCAGATGAGAGATACAAACTTGAACTTTGCAGACCCATTTTAGCAAGTGTGTGATGATTAGGCGCTGATTAGAACATGGGCTAAGTACATTGCATCCCTGGCCTTGGGAGAAAGAGCTGAAATAGCTTTGGAGCTGATGTGTTAGTACATAGATTGCCATAGAAACATGTGAAGAACAGTGAGAAGCCAGCAGAGGTGAATGACAGTGGGGTGGGGGGTGGGGTCAAAATGGACTTCCCAGAGGAGACCCTGCAATTTCCTGGTTATCCAGACCAGCTCTGTGGCCTTCTCTCAGTTTCCTGCTCTGTAAAACGTGACTAAGGAAGTTGTCAGATGTGCATACTTACTGTGAACACTCAGCCAGCGGTTTTTCGTAAGGTGCTTAGTACAATGGCTGGCACACAGGAAGCTGAGCGTGTGCTAACAATGTTTAATAAGATGAAACTGTTCATAGTCCCACAAATGGCTTTCTAAGCCTGATGATCAGTGACCAGCCGGATGCTAAAGCTAAAGAAATCGCTGATGTGCTTCCTAAATGCGCTCTCAGCCTCCCGGCCGAGCTTCTTCACACACAGCATTAATAACCCTCTTAAGCGGGCCTGTCAGCAGCTTCACGGGGACTTCAGCGTCTAACGGGCTGCAGATTCAGGGGCTTCACCTCTCCCAAAGCTCTTAAGTGCTTTAAAGTTTGAAGAATCAAGGCACCAAAGGCAGCATGTGGCTGCCCTGCCCAGGAATGAGTGGGATGTAGTTCATCTGTAGACATTATTCCCAGGGATCCAGGGTGAGAGGTTGTTCATCAGAATGCCAGGCTGCAACTCCACCTGTCTGAGAGAGTGGGATGGAGAAGCCATTTCCCCACTGCTGGACTCTGACTGCCTCAGTTTCTCTACAAACTGATTTAGTTCATGGAGCACCCTTCCTAAGGCTCCTAGACTCCATCCATGGTTTCCTCACCTTCTCTCAGCCTTGGCCACTCCCTAGAAGACAGTAGTGGCCACTTTAGGCATACTGTTCCTAGTCTGGTCTCCATCTCTTCTGTTGTGGTAAAGTCACCCTAGTTACTCAGGAGGCTAGGGTAGGAAGACACAAGTTCAAGGCTTGTGTGGACTACAGAGTAAGTTCACAGCTAGCCTGGACAACTCAGGGAGACCCTGCCTTAGAAGAAAAAGAGAAAAAAGGCTCACCATGTGCAAGGCCCCCAGTTCAGTCCCCAGTTCTGCCAAAATAATTAATAATAATAATAATAATAATAATAATAATAATAATAATAAAGTGTCCATTAGCATTTCCAAAATTGGGTTCCACTCAAGAGATACTCAAATATATTACTTGTATGATTAGGTCATACAACTTTTTATAACTTACAAGCTTAATAACAGTCTTTTCATTTTTCCCTCTTGGATACTTTTCCTGGTTCGGTTTTGTTTTGTTATGGGAGAGCTTGAGCCACAAGCCAGAGTTTGAGCCTTTTCCTGACTGCCTGTCCTCTTAATGACTCCTCAGAATGACTGTTACATAGTTGTTGTTATTTGTTTTTTTCTCTTTTGGGAGCCCGCCACCCAGTTCCCAAATAAATCACTCATGGATGCTTATTCTTACTTATAAATGCCTAGCCTTAGCTTGGCTTGTTTCTAGCCAGCTTTTTTTTTCCTTTTTTATTAAAAAATTTTCTATTCATTTTACGTACCAACCACAGATCCCCTCCCCGCCCTCCTCCCAACCTCCAGCTTTCCCTCCCATTCCCACCTCCTCCAAGGCAAGGCCTCCCATGGGGAGTCAGCAGAACCTGATACACTCAGCTGAGGCAGGTCCAAGCCCCTGGACCAAGGCTGTGTAAGGTGTCCCACCATAGGACTGTAAGATTCTGTAATCTTACTTTTACTCTGTGACTTGCTGTGTAGCTGGGTGGCTGGCCCCTGGAGTCCTCCTCCTTCTCTGGCTACTTCCTCTTTCCTCCCAGATTTCTCCTTCCATATATTCTCTCTGCCTGCCAGCCCTGCCTGTTTCTCTCTCCTGCCTCCCTATTGGCCATTCAGTTCTTTATTAGACCATCAGGTGTTTTAGACAGGCAAAGTAACACAGCTTCACAGAGTTAAATAAACAAATACAACATAAACAAAAGTAACACACCTTAAAATAATATTCTACAACACATAGTCCGTGTTGAGTTCCTGATTCCCATGTAGTTTTATAGGATTGGCTTCATGATGGCTCTCATTGGTCACAATCAACTTCAAAGTGGACAGCGTGAGTGGAACCTGGCATCAGGGAAGGTGTGAGTGGCTACCTCTTCTCTCATTCCTCTGGGCTTCCCACTCAACAGGCAGATTCTTGGGATAACTGTTCAACTTCTAGAGGGCTCTTCATCTTCAAGGCCCTGTTCCCTTTGCAAAGCTTTTGAAAACTTTCTTTTTATTTATTCTTTGTGTCTTTGACATCATGCATCTCAATCCCATTCATCTCCCAGTCCCTTGTATCCATCCTCTGCCCTTGCAACTCCCTCCCCCCAATAAAATAAAATGTAATAGAAAAAAAGGGAAAATCTCCTTATGGAAGCTGTGGTGTGACACAGTGAGTCATCTTTGCAAAAGTTTCGACCTACCATTGCACTTAGCTCCTTAGCAGTTCCTGGGCCAGATGCTCTGTTGATGCTGTGCACTGTCTCTACCGCCGTTCCACTCATTTTGAGCTTGTATAAGAAAATCCTCCAATTTGCTTTTTGTCTAACACCATTTCCAAAGTATAAAATAAGTATAAAATTAATAGCAAGAAACAAGTAATCAGAGAAGAAGAAATGCCCATTAAGATGATGAGTAACATAAACACATTCCCTAAGAATGTATTCCATATCAAACACCAGATTTCAACAATACAGAAATCTACTTGTTAGGGACGAATTCCAGTGATTAAAGTTTTAAGGTATAGCAAGAAGAAAAAAATGAAATCACAACTCAGAGTCTTCCCTTCATCCATTATATTTACTACAGCAACCTTTATTCTGCTTTTGGTCCAAAAACCTTTTTTAATTTATGTGTCTCTGTCTGTGTCTGTGCACGGTCCTGTGCGTGCAGTTGCCCACAGAGGCCAGGAGAGGGCTTGGTTGTGAGTCTTGGCTGGTGGTGCTGGGGATCTGGTGGTGCTGGGGATTCTTTGCAGGAGCAGCAAGTGCTTAACCATCACGTGATCTCTGGAGCCCCTATTTGTTTCCTTTTGGACCCAAGCTTCTCCATTACTATGTATTAGGTGGGTTTTTAATTTTTCCTCCTGTAAGTAGCAAGGTTTGAGGGGAGACTGTGGGTGGAACTCAAGAACAAACAGCTCATGAGGTCCTCATTCATCCCCCAGTGCCACCAAAAACTCAATGGAAACAAAGCCAGGGCTGTTTATATATGCCGTCCCAACCCAAGGTTCTTCCTTCCTCTGCAGCCAGCCCCTCCCACTTCCCTGTCCTGCTCAAGAGCTGGTAAAGAGATCTAAAGATTAGGAGTTTCCTGACCACAGACTCGGAGACAGGTAGAATTAAAAAGAGCTCTAGAATAAATGTTCAACCTCTGACATTGAGGAGCAACTGTCGCCCCTTACCCTGTCCCCAGCGCTGCCTTTGGCTGCCAGCTTGAGACAGTGCTCGTTCAAACCACCACATGAGTTAAACACCAAAGCATTGCCCGTGTTTCTCAGAAAGCAGCTTATATCAGATCGCCAGGAAAGCTCGTCAAATGCAGGTGGTTAAGTCCTGCTGGAGTCCACCCTCCAGCAGCTTGTGGTGGGCCCTGAGAGTCTGCATTTCTGGCAAGTTCCCAAAGATAGTGATGGTTGAGGTCTCAGGAGTGTGCTTTGCTAATGATGAGCCTAGACAGCTGACTGTGGATATCCTTGGGTATTGTCAACTGCAAGGAGTCATAATTGTGTGTGTGTGAGAGAGAGAGAGTGACAGACAGACAGACAGACAGACAGACAGACCCTGAGAGACCGTTGTCTGGTTTAGTAGTTCTGAGAGGCTTCTGCAATTGTCTTAAGAGTCCTTGAGTATTATACATGCTCCTCTGAGTAGCTGAGTCTGAAAGCGAAGCCTGGTGCTGTCCTCTGCTTGTGCAAGTCTTCACCTTTGTGAAACTGTGTTAAGCCTACATTGAATCATGTCTCTAGCTTTAAACACTAAGTTACGGGAGGGGTGGAGGAGGATCCTGCAAGGTGCAAAAGCAGAGGCCAGAATGGTCCAAATTTGACCTGAAGATTAAGTAACCCAGACTTCAATATTTGGAGTGAATTAGTACTTTCTAGTGTGATTTTATAATTGCATGTACATTTTATAAATTCTGCAATTAAGCATAATATTTTCTTATAGAAATTCTAATTCATTATTTTAGGCTAATGGGTTACTTTTTTCTTTGTTCTTGGCTTTGGGGAAAATTATTGGAGACATAACGGACTGTCGACTGTCTGCATATTTTATTCTCATTTTCTAGAAAGATGGTTATTTTCTAAAAACAAACATCCCTCAAAGCTTAATCTCATTCCTCTTGTGGCAGATCGCTTACAACGCTGGGGTTGGTTATATCGTCACTCGCTGACCAGGCTGCTGGCAAAGGCAAAAACAAATTTGTGCCCTACCGAGATTCAGTCCTCACTTGGCTTCTTAAGGTAATTTGTTGACCTGGGATTCATTTTTATCGAAACCTTGCTGTTTCCGATGTGAAAGAAGTATGCAGAGCTACCGGAGTACACACAATACTGTCGTCCTAATTCTTCGTGATGCACAAAGAACACAGTTTTGTAGGGAGTATGGGGATGGCTAAGCAGGTAAGATCGTTTGCTTGAGTACACATGAGTACCTGAGTTCAGATCCCCAGCACCCATGTGAAAAGTTGAGTGTGGAGATGGGTGGAGCTTGTTGACCAACCAGCCTAGCTTAAACAGCTGGCTTCCAGTTCAGTGAGAGACAAGTAAAAGTGACAGAGGAAGACAGCTGACATCTTCCTCTTTCCTCTTCATGTACATGCCCACGCACACACAATTGTACACTCATATGCCACACAACAGCATACATACACAAATTAATTCTACTTAATATTTTTATTCTGTTACAAGGGCCTTTGTCAGATACTATTTATTGATACAAATATAGACAGACCACGTATTCTTTTTATAAAATTATGTGCAATGTATTAACACATCTTCACCTTGCATTTTTTTTTTTGCACGAACAACAAAGTCACATGTGGATATTTCCTCTCTTGCCACGTCTGTCATGAAGTGGTCTTCAACAAGGTGCCATCTGAAATTCTTTACAGGACAATTTAGGAGGGAACAGCCAGACCTCTATGATCGCCACCATCAGCCCAGCCGCGGACAACTACGAGGAGACACTGTCCACACTGAGATATGCAGATCGAGCCAAGAGGATCGTGAACCACGCGGTAGTGAACGAAGACCCCAACGCCAAAGTCATCCGAGAGCTGCGAGAGGAAGTGGAGAAGCTGAAAGAGCAGCTCTCGCAGGCTGAGGTAACGTCAGTCTGCCGTGCCCTGTTCCTGAAGTCCCTTGACTTGGGTGTCTGATGGGTGAGGGCACGCCGGCTTACAGCCCTAGGTTATATCTGTGTGACTCAGCCTTTCAATGTGTGCTGCCGTGTGCTCTGGGCTAAGGAGCATTGTGAAGAACGTGACTAATACAGACTCATGCCCGAGCAGTTGGCTGACAAGAGGGAAGTGAGGTCATGCCTGTCACTACCTCATTGTTCACTTCAGTCCGTCACTTGGCCCTTGAACTTCCGATGGGAAATGCTAAGAACAGTGTGTGTGTTTTTAATTAACACTGTAGATTGTTTCCATGTGGCTTTTGTAGATGTTGGGTAACCTTTCCTCATTCTTGGAGATTGGGTCTTGTTGATGGATGGGTTCCTAATTGATTACTGTAGCTACAGGGTATTTATGGATGACATTATTGATTTCTGTCTCACTGACAAACAGATCTGCTTAAATAATCTTTTTCCTACTTTGATATT
The DNA here is from genome assembly GCA_902168325.1 of Peromyscus nudipes. NCBI lineage: Eukaryota > Metazoa > Chordata > Mammalia > Rodentia > Cricetidae > Peromyscus > Peromyscus nudipes. The sequence goes on from CABHPH010138312.1 coordinate 16,702, forward strand.
TCAGAGATAAACCTTAGCATTTTTTTCAGTCGTTAAATGAAACACCCATTAGCTATTATTGCTTTTTCTTTAAAGAGCAACAACCATGTCCTCTTCCTTGACTTGGATTAGCGGAATTCCAAGGCCCACGCCGACAGTGCATGACTTAATTGCTTCGCAAAGACTATTAATACTTGCCAAGGAAGAACATAAGGATGCCGAGATGTAGCCCTTAACTATATAGAACATGCCTACAGCTGCATACCAAATGTGCAGGGTCTTGTGTTCAAACTCCAATGCCCTGAACAAGAATACCATTATATATGTATGTATGTACTGTACATAATGCTAGAAAGATTGTGAAAGCTGATGTCTCTGATTTCATTTTTAAAGGCCATGAAGGCCCCCGAGCTGAAGGAGAAGCTTGAAGAGTCTGAAAAACTGATAAAGGAGCTAACAGTGACGTGGGAAGAGAAGCTGAGAAAGACGGAAGCGATCGCACAGGTGGGCTGATGAGTTATCCTGAGACACCAAGGTCTCCTTCCACCTGGTGTCCCGGACGGACGGACACCTGCCTCCCCCAGAACCCTCCCGGGCCTCGTTCTCTCTGCCGAGCTCATTGGAAAGCAAGCTTTGAGTCTCTCTCCAGTCTGCATATGGTCCTGTGAATAAGCAAGGCTGGGGGGGATGTCTTTCCCACCTTCTGTTCCCCATAGGAACAAAGGTCCACACTGGGATTCGGTGGGGTTTTTTTTTGTTTTGTTTTGTTTTGTTTTTTTTTCAGATCACTTGGCAAAGTATGGCATTGAAAGCTCTGATTTTCAGGAAGTTTTAAGACATACAAGACAATAGTTTTCCACCATTTGATTCCTTGTGCTTATTAGAAGATTCTGTATGAGCGTTTAGTGAAATGGACTATGCGACGGGGGTAATACAGCTGGGGTGTGTGTTCGGGATCCTCCACAGTGCATGTCATGAGCATTTGACTTCTGTTGACACTGTCACAAGCTACCACTTGTCTACTCTCACAAGAAGATAAGCTTTCATGAGAGGAGGACTTTAGTTTTATTAGCTGTTATGTTCCCAGCCATAGATCAGTACCCACCACATTCCAGACTATTGCATAAGTCTTACGTGGACAGGTGGACTCAAGGCCCGTCATTACGCGGTCTCTACCTGTTCTTCCAACTCCATCTCCTACGGCTTTCCCCATCTGTTTGCCGTTCTTGTCTCCTGAAATCATCCTCTGTGCCCAGAATCTGACTGTGCTTTCCTGTGACCACTACTCAAACAACTGATCTTGCTTCTTGCTATGGAACTTCATCTAATGCTCCAAGAATTATCTCACACATATTCTGAGCCCATCCTGTTCTCTAACTTTCCATCATGATGCCTCTCCTCGGAAACCATGCAGCCCTTTGCAGCCCTCCACGGCGCACTGCTATTCTTTTGCATTCTAGTTATGTGATCTTGTCCTCTTCTCCAGATTTTTAGTTTGAGAGTTGATATTGTGTGTGATTCACCCTGGGTGCCCTGTGACACTGTCGTGTCCTATACTATAGGCGCTTAGCAAACTTAGTTAAGCTGAGTAGAATGTGTCATCCCTTGGCATTGTCCCCAGAAACAGTGACTTATTCTTTCCATGGATACATCTTGTGAATTGAACAACAAATGGTCTCTGCTTTTGTCTGTTTCTGTGACCAGGAGAGACAGCGGCAGCTGGAGAGCATGGGGATCTCCCTGGAAACCTCCGGGATCAAGGTGGGGGATGACAAGTGCTACCTCGTCAACCTGAACGCAGACCCTGCCCTCAACGAGCTTCTGGTTTACTATTTAAAGGTGAGAAGGTGTGTGTCTGATCAACAGACCACTGTGGTCCTGCAGCCTCCCCACATCACCTGGATGCCTGGTCCCATGATTTTTCTTTCTGTATCCAGCTTTACCCTGAGTAGAAGTAAGACCATGGATGGTGCAGTCCCTCACCCCTGATCACAAGAAACAACTTTTGTTTCACCTGGTGCCCTTGAGTACAGGCTGCAGAAAGACATAAATGGACAGTTCGGGGTATACATGTTGTACCCCAAGTGTAAGGTGGCAGAATTCCAAGGTGTCAGGGATCCAAAAAGCCATGGAGATTCTTCATTGTAACTCTAAGGAGGTCTCAAATCCCACACAAGCCTAGAAAGACTCTAAGCTAGATTCAAGAGCAAAGCTCTTCCAAGCCTGTCTCAGCTCTGACCCCATTATCAGGAAAGGACTTTGGTGCTATGCTTCTTCACATATGGCCTTTTAGCATTGGCACTGTGGTCTCAGCTTGCACTGACCATGCTGGGGACATCTCTGCAGTGGATTTCCAGACTTCCTGGCATTAGATCCCGTGTACATTCTTTAAGAGTATCAAGGACTCCAGTGCACTTTTGTGTGCCTAGGTTACAGCCATCTGTATGTAGGGCATTAAGACTGGGGTGCTGGAACATGAACAACACAACTGTCAGCTCTCAGAGCTCCCTCACCACTGACCAGGCACCTGCAAAAGCCCTGCCATTCATGCATGATAAAATGAAGAAGCAGGGAGAAATAACATTTAATGTTTTTCCTAAGTACTTCTGACCTCATGGGTCTCCTGAAATGCCAGATGTCAAGGGTTCTTTGGCTACATAGGTAGAACTACTGGGCAATTTTATTAAGCAAGAAATGGGACATCAGAGTCAGGTGTGGTAGCACATACCTATAATCTCAATATTTGGGAAGTGTAGGCCAGAAAGATTGGGAGTTCAAGATGATACTCCACTACTTAACAAGTTCAAGGCCACCCTAGGCTATGTGGACTCTATCCCAAAGGGGGAGGAAGAGAGAGAGAGAGAGAGGAAAAGAGATATTTGAAATAGGACACTTGATTTCATTGGTAGAGGATGCCCCAACTGACAACAGGAATTCAGTTGACCATCAAACCATGTTTAATTAGATCATACACAGAGAGAGTTTGTATGTTATGGTAGTTTATTTATATGCCAAAAGAGGGCATTGGATCCCATTAAAGATGGTTGTGAGCTACCATGTGGTTGTTGGGAATTGAACTCAGAACCTCTGGAAGAGCAGCCAGTGCTCTTAGCGGCTGAGCCATCTCTCCAGACCCCTGGTATAGTAGTTGAATATTGAAATAATGGTCAAGGATTGGGTACCTGGAGTCTTTTTACATTTATTTGATTTGTTTTTATTTATGTGTATATGTGTGTGCCTGCTTATCTGCATGTATATAACATGCATGCAGTGCCCACAGAGGCCAGAAGAGGATATCAGATCCCCTGGAACTGGAGTTACAGGCAGTTGTAAGCCACCGTATGGGTTCTGGGAACCCAACCTACATCTTCAAGAATGGCAAGTGCTTTTACTGCTGAGCCATCTCTCCAGCCCTGGACCTGGGTACTTTAAGGCAACTTACATATACTGTGCATTGTAGTAGGCAAACCTGCCAGTGTGCAGGAACTTCCCTCTGTGGAAGGCTAAATAAGCACCTTATTAAGGATTTGGATCCCTGGGGGTATATAGTATACAATGGAGAATAAACTAGAATTGAAGCAGGGAGCCTCAGTCTCCTAAGATCTTTTTCATTCCACTTTTTGCAGAGGTAAAAACATGGTACAGCTAGCCCTTGATCTACTGAGAATCCATGAGTCAACTTAGGATCTGTTATTTAGGGAGAAGGAATTGTTTCTGAGCTGGGGGCCTGTAAACCCAGGGTCCTGTGTGTGGTAGGCAAGCACTATGCTACAGAGCTATGTCCCCAACCACAGCCATCTTAATTTGAAAGACCAAGTGTTACATTTCCCCCATTGCAGACAGAAGTAATGCCATAGTGATTAAATACTTTGTAGAGCAATGTAGAAAGCTGCTCTGTGAATGAGCAGGGATATGCAGTAATTGAGTCTCCAAAGAATTTCTAAGACTCAAGATACTTAAAACTACATGAATCTGTACATCATATAATAACCACAGCCTTCACCACTCTATGGAATGTTGACGTTAGAAATGTTGATTGTGTGTGTGTGTGTTTGTGTGTGTGTGTGTGTGTGTGTGTGTGTGTGTGTGCGCGCGCGCGCGCGCGCGCGCGCGTATATGCATACATACATAGAGGTCCAAGATTGATGTCACATCTTCACCAATCACTTTCCACCTTAGTTTTGGAATGGGGTCTTTCACTGAACCTGAAGCCTACTGATCAGCTATACGGACTGGCTACAAAGCCCCAGGGAATCCCATCTCTGCCTTCTCAACATTGGGATTGCAGACAAAACCACCATGTCTGACTTTTCATATAGGTAGTTACTGGGCTATGTTTAACTGAGCCATGTCCCCAACCCTGAGATGGGAGGGAGAGATGCTAAGATAATGCTCTCCATGAGACTGCTTTTTAGTAGTTCTGAAATGTAGCCCTCTTAAAAAGAATCCAGTCAAGTAGGTTGAATAAATAATATTGTCTTAGTTTTGTAAAGAGAGGGAGAGAGAGGAGTGAGAAAGGAGGAGAGGAAGAGAAACTAAGGCTCAGGATGAAATGGCATGCCAGTACCCACTTAAACAGTAAATATTCAATCCAGAATTAGACCAATTTTCTTATGTTTTAAAATGATACCTAATCATTGTTGATACAGGAGCAGGTTTTGGTAGAGTTTAAAAAATTTTTTTCTTTTTCTTTTTTTTTTTTTTTTCTTTATTTGGTTTTTTTTGAGATAGGGTTTCTCTGTGTAGCTATGGCTGTTCTGGAACTCACTCTGTAGACCAGGCTGGCCATTAACTAAAAGATCAACCTGCCTCTGCCTCTCAAGTGCTGGGATTAAAGGTGTGTGCTAACCACTGCCTGAGATGAAACATTTTTAAAATTTTTCAAGGTAAACTTTGGCTTAAGAAAATTATCACTGTATCCATCCATCTATCCATCCATCCATCCATCCATCCATCCATCTACCTACCTACCTACCTACCTACCTACCTACCTACCTATGTAGAGGGCATGCACACAGCATGTGAATGGAGGTCAGAATACTATTCTCCTTCCACTGTGTATGTCTTGGAGATTGAACTCAGGTCATCAGGCTTGATGATGAATGCCTTTGTCCACTAAGCCATCACGCTGGTCAACGTTTGCCTTCTGATGCTTCAGATCTCCTGTGGGATTCATTTCATACGGTCCTGTGTGCACCGCTGATTTATTCCGGTTGCTTGTGACCATTTCTGGTTGAGTTACTTGTGAACTTGGTTTCCTCTCTTCAATTCTGTGTTCTAGGATCACACCCGGGTGGGTGCAGATACCTCTCAGGACATCCAGCTCTTTGGAATAGGGATTCAGCCCGAGCACTGTGAGATCGACATTGCCGCAGATGGAGACATCACTCTCACGCCAAAAGAAAACGCGAGGTAGGAGACATCCGTGGAGGCTTCAGCCTCTCCCTTGTTTTCAGAAGGATGCTGGCCCTTTCCCTTGGCTCATTTCAGTTACATTAAAGTTAAGGATACACTGTGTATCCTAGAGGGTTTGCTTTCTGATTACAGAGGTTGTATTAGTTACCGTTCTCAATACCAAAAATACTTGGGCAGAGGGGTTTATTTTGGCTCACAATGTGAAAGGTTTCAGTCCATGTGGCTAGGACGTCATGGTGGCAGGCACGGCTCTTGAGAGTGACAGTGAGAGCGTGAAGCAGCTGGCACCATCACATCTGACATCAGGAAGCAGAGAGAAACAGACCTATCCAGACACAGGGTAACTTTATCTCCTAAGATCCACCCCCAGTGACCTACTTCCTCTACTGAGGCTCCACCTCCCAAATTCCACAACTGCACCACCACTGGGGACCACCTGTTCTAGAACAGGAGCCTGTGGGGTCATTGCATATTCAAATCATAGCAGTATAGTAACTTTGAGGAGTAATAGCGTTGTCTCGGTTAGTTTCCTATTGCTGTGAAGAGACACCAGGACCACAGCAACTCTTATAAAGAAAATGTTTAATTGGGGTGACTTGCTTACAGTTTCAGAGGTTCAGTCCATTATGATCGTGAAGGGGAGCATGGCAGCATGCAGGCAGATGTGGTGGTGGAGCTGAGAATGCTACATCTTGCAGGCAACAGGAAGTCAACTGAATGTCACACTGAGGGAAGCTTGAGCAAAAGAGACCTCACAGCCTTTCCCCACGGTGACACACTTCCTCCAGCAGGCCACACCTCCTAATAGTGACACTCTCTTTGGGGGCCATTTTCTTTGAGACCACTACATTCCACTTCCTGGCCCCCAAAGGCTTGTAGCCATATCATAAGGCAAAAAATGCATTCAGTCCAACCTCAAAAGTCCCCATAGTCTATCACAGTCTCAAACTTATTTCAAAGTCCAAAGTCTCTTCTGAGATTCATGCAATCTTTTAACTGTAATCCCTATAAAATCAAAATAAAAAAAGCAGATCACATACTTTCAACATATAATGGCACAGGATATACATTACCATTCCAAAACGTAGGGAAGGGAGTGCAGTGAGGAAATACTGGACCAAAGCAAGACTAGCTGGGTAAACTCCAAACTCTGCATCTCTATGTCTGATGTCAAAATGCTCTTCAGATCTCCAACTCCCTTCAGCTTTGTTGACTGCAACATACTTCTCTCTCTTGGGCTGGTTCCACTCCTTGTTAGCATCTCTCCTGGGCAGCTATCCCACAGCTCTGCCATCACCAACGTCTTGGGGTCTCCAAGGCAATCCAGGCTTTGCCTTCACAGCTTTAGGCAATGGCCTCTCTGGGCCTCCATTCAGGGATAACCCTGATACATGCCTGGCCTCAGTGGCTTTCCTTAGTCACAGAGGTAAATTTCATATCCCCTTTCTTCTCACCTTAACTCTAAAGCCCGAACTACATGGCCGAAACTGCCAAGTTCTGCTGCTTCCTGGGGCTGGAACATGTCTCCCTCCTTCAGTTACATCTTCAACAGCTTTCTGGTTTTGATGGTTTCCTTCACTGCCTAAGCTTGACTATCTTTGAACTTGCTCTGTAGACTAAGCTGGCCTCAGACTCAGAGATCCTACAGCCTGCCTCTGTCTCCATAGTGCTGGGATTAAAGGTGTGCACCACCACACCCCACTCTAAATTTTTCTTTAATTCCTTTTCTAATTTCCTTTGGAAACTTAGCTGAGTGAGATCTTGCCCTGAGGTCACCACTCCCTTTATTCCATTTCTTAATCTGTTTATCTCCTTGAACACGGGACTTAGCTCTATTCCACTTCCTGGTGCTCCCTTACTCCTCAAATTTTACATTTTTTAGTTTACCCTGCTTAGCTTGCTTCTTTTTATTATAAATCTGTATAAGAGTGACAAGAAATAACCACATAACAGAGTCAATACTAGGCTGTTTTGAGATTTCCTCTGCCAATAGAATCAACCCCAAACTCTTCACTGTAGCCTCAGGCAGACTCTTTGGACAAGGACAAAAACAGCCACTTTCTTCACCAAAATATTACAAGAAGGATTGCTAGGCAACGTACTAAAATTCTCCTCTGAAACCTCTTGAGCCAGTCCCCCACGATTCAAATCACTCTTAGCACCACTGTCTTCCATGCTCCTACTGGTATGGCCCATTAAGCAGTGCTTAAAGCATTCCACTGCTTTCCTAACCCAAACTCCCAAAGTCCATATTCCTCCAAACAAAAGCATGGTCAGGCCTATCGTAGCAATACCCCAGTTCCTGGTACCAGTTTCTGTCTTAGGTTTCTATTGCTGTGAAGAGACACCATGACCACAGCAACTCTTATAAAGGAAAACATTTAATTGGATGGCTTTACAGTTCAGAAGTGCCATCCATTATCATCATGTTTGTTTGTTTTTGCTATTTGCTGTAATAGCAAAACCTTAGTAGCCAGGGTTAGACCATGACACTGAAGGATATATGTCTTCATGTATGAATTTCAAAACTTCAGGCTTCAGAATTCTATCAAGCCCAGGACTCCACTAATGAGAGATTGTATGAGAAAGTAACTAAAGGTAAAAATAATATCCATCCTCTTTTCTCATCAGATTTCCCTGACAATCCTTTAGGGAATTTATTTTTAACTACCTACCTTCCTACACCCATATTTGTTTCTAACTTACCAGCAAACATTTTTTTTTCAGTTTTTCGAGACAGGGTTTCTCTGTGTAGTTTTGGTGCCTGTCCTGGATCTTGCTCAGTAGACCAGGCTGGCCTTGAACTCACAGAGATCCACCTGGCTCTACCTCCCGAGTGCTGGGATTAAAGGCATGCACCACCACTGCCCAGCTTACCAGCGAACATTTTTAATGAGCTGTTGAATATGTGTATTTTTGGTTTTGCAATGCTTTAATCTCTGTGCCTGGGGGGGGGGGTATGGAGTGGAGATCAGAGCACAACCACAGGCGTCATCTTCATCTCCACCTTGTTTGCGGTAGAGTCTCTTGTTCAGTGCTGTGTACACCAGGCTAGCCAGCCTGGGAGCATCTGGGGATCCTGTCTCTCCTTCCTTGTCTCCATAGGAACGATAAGATTACAGATGGATGGCTACCCCCAGCTTTACATGGTTCTGGGAATCTGAATTCAGGTTCTCACACTAGCTTTGCTCAGTGAGCCGTCTCCCAGCTGCAGTCTGCAAATGTCGACAAACCACCTGGAGTGATGTTTTGTAGCTCTGTCAGAAGCTCACAGAGTTGGGCATCACTCTTAGTTTGCGATCCATCCTGGCTCATGGCCGAGAGTGTGTTTCTGTTACTCCTTCAAATGTTCCCCGAAACGCATCCACTAGGAGAAAGTTCCCTGTCCCTTTGAGTCTTGGGACTACTGTCTTCCATCCACCTGGCATCTTCCTTTGTGTCCCTCAGGTCCTGTGTAAATGGCACCCTTGTCTGCAGCACTACCCAGCTATGGCATGGTGACAGAATCTTATGGGGAAATAACCACTTTTTTAGGTAACAACTTCGTGTTCTCTAGTATTGCCATTGACATTTTTTCTGTTGTCTAAGTATAAATCAAGCTGGTTTTTATCTAATGATGACAACCCCCACAGAATTAATTTACCTAAGAGGAAACGGCGGGATTGGTTGAAAGACTTTGAAAAAGAAGCGGGTCCCGCAGAGCATGACCTGGATGCTGCGAGCGAGGCTTCCTCGGAACCAGACTATAACTATGAGTTTGCACAGATGGAGGTCATCATGAAAACCCTGAACAGCAATGGTAAGATGGGAGCTCCAGCAAGCTCCAGCAGCGGCAGCAATTACCCACGTCCTTCCAAGAGGGACACAGACATAGACGCAGAGTCTTCCTAAGGTTTAGACACATAAAGCCAACATTTTCTCACAGAGGCCATCAGCAAGGAGCAGCGTCAAGACAGCATAGGGAACTCGGGCAGAACCAGAGAGCTCGCAGATGGCCCCCTTTGGGGACCTCTTGTTCCCAAGCCAAGAGTGATAGCATTTCCATGGTCTCATATTTACAGAATGGGTTTGACAAACCTCTTTTTTTTTTTTTTAATCAAATTTTCCATCATTGATCTTGTCATTTCTGGAAGAGTGAAAAAGTCCCCAAGAAAATATGGATCCAGAAATTTTGAATAAAACCTAATAGATATGGAAGGTAATATTTACTGTAAACTCAGTTGGAAATTATAGTTCCAAAGAGACTTACTTAACAGATAGGCTCAAGTACCTTTGATAAAAACGATGCTTAAAGTGAAATGTTCTCCAGACTCTTTGCCTTACCTACACACACACACACACACACACACACACACACACACACACACTCCCTGTGTCAGGCTTTACTCTCACCAGCGTTACTTTTACTTGTGGAGAACAGTGCCCCCTCCTTCCACAAGTTCCCCTGAGTGGCGCTTCCCTCCACGGCACACACACATGCTCTGCTGTGGTACAGATGAGCTGGTGGCCTTGGTGTCTTCAGAGTTCCATCTCCTGCTAGGTGGCTTCCCGACTGTAAGCCTGTCTGCCTGGTGGTCCTCCCCGTGGTGGTCCTACTTGAAGATCCTCTTCCCCCTCCTGTGGTTTCAGACGAAGCTGGTCCACCAACACTGGGACAGAGGTTCTTAACTGTTGCCTTGGCATGTGGGAGCCTGGCTGGCTTTCAGCGGGGCCGCTGAGGGACATGGTGTGCTTCGAGCTTTGGCAGAGTCTAACAGGCAGTACTGGGATGAAGCAAAGGTTTTCTGCCTGACCAAGGGGCTTCTTGATCATGACTGAGGACACCCCAACCGTATTCCAGCTCTGTTACCTTGCAGGTGTCCTTTTCCCTACACACTCAGCCACATAGGAACGTGTCCTCGGTGTTACTGCTACTGTTACTAATGGCTTCATTACTGCAGGGAGCATGGTAGTTCAGGGAGTGGCACTTCCAGATGTAGCCTCCTCTATCTCAGTGGTCACCTAGAATCTCTGGAGTAAGTACTGATCTAAGCCCAGCTCCTTTGGATGTAAATGTAAAAGAGGCGCTGGGAAAATGGCTCACCAAGCTAAGACCTTGCTGTGCAAGCTTGAGGACCCGCGTCCAGGTCCATAGAACCCGTATAAAAACTGGGTGAGCATGCAGCCCACCTGTCACCCGGTATGTGGGAGGTGGAACAGGATCCCTGAAACAAACTGTCCAATTAGACTAGCTGACTTGGTGGGCTCTGGGTCTGAGTGAGAAACCCTGCTCTAAATATGAAGAAGTAGAGAGCCATGCAGGAAGATACTTGAAGTCAGCCTCAGGCCTCCACATGCGTGTACACATGTGTACCCACACACAGCTCTGAACATTCATACACAGGTACACATTCCTACATATACAGAAAAAAAATTTTAGGTAAAAGAAAATCTAGCTATGAACAATGATGTCTTTTTCTCAAGGGCTCAAAATAGAAATCAAATTCTCATTTATTTTCCCAATTTCTTCTATAGCAGCTCTAAAATAAAGAGTAGTAGGGACTGGTAAAGGTCATGAGCCAATGTCTAACATCTAAGATTAGAGACTTCTTTTTTTCCCCCTAAAGATGAACTTCCCTTCCAATCCCAGTATGAGTCATGTCTAATGCTCTTTCTAATGCCCTCTCCCAGCCTCCCTGTCCTGTCCCCTCCCCCAGCACCCCTGTCCTGTCCTCTCCCTCAGCAACCCTGTCCTGTCCTCTCCTCCAGCACCCCTGTCCTGTGTGCGCCATGCTTGGGGTAGTAGGTTAGTCTGATCTCGTTTCATGTCTGCCTATCAAGAAAGGAGTAAACTACGAGGTGGTGCTAAGCCCCCAACAATGTGCTCCTTTCTCTCTCTCCTGAAAAAAACCTTTACTCTCTGGTATCCTGACCTTAGACACCAGACACACTGAATTTTGAAACAGTTCACTTGAGAAGAGGAAAGTGAAGTGGTAGAAGAGCTCAGTGGTAGGTGATTGCATGCATTAGGCCCTGTGTAGCTAGAGTTTTCCTGCCTGGCCCACAGTCAGGACAAATCTCTCTCACCTGCCAGTCCCACAGCCGCTCAGACCCAACCAAGTAAACACAGAGACTTATATTGCTTACAAACTGTCCTTATATCTTAAATTAATCCATTTCTATAAATCTATACCTTGCCACATGGCTTGTGGCTTACCGGCATCTTCACATGCTGTTTGTCATGGTGGCAGCTGGCAGTGTCTCCGGCTCAGCCTTCTACTTCCCAGAATTCTCTCCTCCTTGTCCCGTCTACTTCTTCCTGCCTGACCACTGGCCAATCAGTGTTTTATTCATTGACCAATAAGCAACATGTTTGACATACAGACCATCCCACAGTAGCCCTGGCTTCCATTCTCAGGACTGGAGTGCGGTGGGAAGAAGCGGGGGTGGGAAGGATTGAGATGGCAGGCTCCTGTCGTTTGGCCCAGTGACCCTTGGCTTGTGTCCTGGGCCATATCAGGGACAGGTTACCTTGCCAACTAGGATCCATTTTATTTTATTCATTTTTAATAAAAATGAGAGATTTCTGGAGCCATTTTGAGCAACTATGATCTAGGGACACGTATTTAGGTTACCCTAAGTTCCATGTTCCAACATGGAAACAGTTTTGTGACGCTTTAGCATTTTACAGAACAGAGAAAGTCATAAATCAAGGCAAGTTTAAAACACGTTGGTGGGTACACCAGAGAGGCAGGTACAGCACGATGTTCACAGGGTATTCATTCAGACACAGAGGCTGGCAAGAAATGGCTGTTCCAGAAGGCTAGAACTCACCCAGACCAGCAGCATTCCAATCTCTCCACAGAACTGAAATTCGAATCAGTCTCTGCAGACACAGCTTCTTTCCAGGCATTCTCTTTCACATCACCCCCTGCTGGTCAAGTACCGCATTGCGTGCATGTGGGACCACATATGTATTAAATACTATAATGTCCTTTGTAGCTAGAAATCTCTTTCCTAGGATCTGATATAAATGAGACTGAGTAGTGGGCAGGATAGCAGTCTTCAGGAGAGAGGAAAAGTCATTAAGAAAGAAATTTCTGGATCATTTAAAAAACTATTAGCCATATTAGAATCTCTTTTTAAAAGAGGCTGTGTAGTGTAGCAAAGGCATCACACTGATTAACAGGCAAGAGAAACATTATCAAAGATTTTCCCAGGCTGGGGAGATAGATCACTCAGTAGTTTCATTATAAAGACCTGAATTCAGTCTCTAGCACCCACATTAAACAAACAAGCAAAAACAGCACACTAAAAGCTAGGGGTAGTTGCATGTACCTGTAATCTCAGCCCTGGAGAGACAGAGACAGGGTGATTCTGAGGCTTGATGGACTTCCAGTCTGGACTAACTGGTGAGCCCCAGGCTAGTGAGAAACCCTGTTTCAAAACATAAGGTATTGGGGGGTGGGGGGAAGGGTATAACGGGGGCTGGTAAGCTGTCTTAGCAGATAAGGGTGCTTGGTAACAAGCCTGACAGCCTAAATTTGATTCCCCAGAATGTATATGGTGGCAGGAAAAAACCAACTCCTCCACACAGGTGCCACAGTATGTATGCACCTGCACACACTACATAAATCAATGTTTTTAAAGGCGGATGGTCTTTAAGGAATTACACCCAAGATTTACCTCTGGCCTTCACATGCATACATTGCACATGCACCCCCAAGTACAAATACGCGTACACACACACACACACACACACACACACACACACAATAAAATTTAAAGAAAAGTAGGAGAGAAATATGTTCCCATGGTAATTAAGATCAGAGGTAAAGCAGGACCTAGCCCCTGAGCAGGGCTGTGTGTGATGAGGAGGGAACCTGGGCGTACTGCTTGAGAGGCTCGGGTGCAGGACTGAGGTGCTCTCCTTTCTGTATGTGCATCTCAGTCAGTAGCTCCAGCACGGCCTCCGTCACTTTGGCTGCTGGTGCTGTTTTAAGCAGCCTCAGTCACTTGGCCTCTACTTTGACAAGGAACCTGGCTTAAGATTCTGATGCATCAGCCATCAGGGTCCCATGTGTTTCTGCAGCATATGAAGCAGAAATGTGGATTGAATATGTGCTTCAGGACCTGGGCAGTAAAATTCAATGAACAAGTAGCTTAGCATGAACAAGACCCGGTTCAATCCCCAGTATGTCACTCAGTATCTCTTCACAAAATCCTGTAAAACAGTTTCTCAATGACAAAAACCGATGTTACTTTGAAGAAACAATGGATTTTAGAGCAGTCTGGTTGGTTGTTTTGAAGACTCTGTTCTTTGTTGAGTGCCAATATGGAGCTACTTCCGGGATGAGAGCCTTGCATGGAGACCTGCTTGCAAAGATGACATCTCACCCTCTCTGGTCAGCCTCCGATTTAAGCTCAAATTGTGGGGCTGTCCTTGGTTGCCAGTTGACCTCGGTCATCTGTATGATTTATCTGAGCCCCAGTTTCCTCAACATTACAGTGGAGATGTCATTTCCCCGCAGGGGAGGGGGCAGGCCTGCAGGGTCCTTTGGAGGTCATGCATGCATGCAGAGTCAGTTTGCTCCCTGCCCTTGAGATGCAGTCAGTAAAGTCATGTTGGCATGATAGCTGTCGTTTTTTATTAAAACAACTTACAAATGTCTTGCAATTATATGAAACTGCTTGTTTTTGCTTTGTTAACTTTATTTTTAAGGTTAGCATGTTCTCTCCTCATATATGCTAATATAGAAAGAGTACTGTTTGTGTTTATTGTACAAACTGATGGGGCATTTTGGAAGAGTCTGTCAATAACTCCTGAATCACTGTCTAAATTCTTTCTGGAAACTAAACTGAGAACAGTTGGATAGGAATATAGTACAGGTTATCAAGGAATCACAGGCAAATGTATAAATGTACAAGGAAGAAATTACACCCTACACCAGTCTAAAGATGCATCTCCCTCAACCACAAGGACTTCTGGGAGACACTGTGATTGACAGTCCTTGCCTGCACCATGTGGTTGTCAGCGTACTGATTCTTTGCAGGCTTATGTTGTGACTTTGCTCGTGTGCCATTGTCTGGATCTGGCATGCAGCTCGCTGGTCATTACCACATGAGTGCCCTGCCCAGCCAATTGGCTCCTCAGAGCACCTGCACCACAGCTATCCATGGTGGTGCCAAGGCTCCATCTGTTGATACGTCTGTACCTGCTTGCCCAATAGCAAGTTCTGGATCCCTGGACCACTAATTGCCAAAGGCATGCTTTTCTTTTTCTTCTCTTTTTATAAAAGTTAATTGCCCTCTTAGGAATTAACGCCTGAGAAATTGCCATGTCATATACTTAACCAATATTTTCAAACATATGCTGTGATTATTTCCTCCCCATCAAGAGAAATTCAAGAGTAGGAAAGTTTGTGGCGAGCAATCAGAAGCCTTTTTTGTCACACACATGACATGTTAAATGAGTGTAGAAGTCATGTGCTGTAAAGATCAATTCGTTCAAGTTCCTAGCTGTGTGCTCTCCTGGATTTCACAATGGTTCCACATCCAGTTCCACCTGCATCAAGTACCAGGAGGTTTGTGATACACACAGGAAAACATGAGGATGCGTTCATCCCACGGAAGAAGGTAACATTGAAGGTTTATAGTTAGCAGTTAGCTGAAGTGTTACCCAAAAGCAAACCAGGAGGATTTCCTCTGTGAGCCCTCAGGCCTGTGACAGAGAGCACAGAACCAGCTAGATTCTGAGGCAGGAGATGTTTCTTGCTGAGAGAAGCCCTGACTGGCACTGGTGTGGACTCCTCTCTTTTATCAGCTGCTTCCAACCCCTTGCCTCATTTCTCGGCCCACCAGATCCAGTTCAAAATGTGGTCCAGGTCCTGGAGAAGCAATACCTGGAAGAGAAGAGGACCGCCCTGGAGGAGCAGCGGCTCATGTATGAGCGTGAACTGGAGCAGCTTCGCCAACAGCTCTCCCCAGAGAGGCAGCCGCCGAGCAGCGCCTCCGACCGCCTGGCTTACAGCAGCCAGACAGCCCAGCAGAAGGTGACCCAGTGGGCTGAGGAGAGGTAAGAATGGGGCCAGAGCCTGAGTCAGGAATGGGGGCTGGGGCTGGAGAGGCCAGTGAAGGGAGGACACACCTGGAAGGAGATTCTGGGCCCACCTCTCATTTGGCCATTGGTGTTTCATTTCAGAGATGTGTCCTGAGAATGTCACAATGTCAGCTACTGTAGACTACCCTCATCCCAAGATCCCTAGTCCTTTACCCTTCAGTACAAACAGTGCCAGAGTAGAAAAGTTAGATCTATGGGCCTTGAGATAGCAGAAGTTTGAGTGATCCTTTAACAACAACAATCTGAATATGCAGACAGAAGGTAGGGAGATTTTTTTTTCTTATAGAAGGTTTTGGTGCTTGGAGCCAGACCTTTCCCCACGCTAACCATGTCTACTGCCTCTGAGAATACCCCTCCTAGCTCCAGGTTGTAGATGGGTGGCTTGGCAGAAACAAAGCAGTAGAGAAAAGTGAGGAGTGTTTGGAAGCTTGTGAGCAAACTGTTTGGTTGAGACTGGAAGTGATTTGTAGAGGAGTCGAAAGAATTCAATCTAAAAGCATTTGATTGGGCATGAGAGAGACGACAAGCAGATGTGAAAGCTGACAACCAGGGATGCTTGGGTTTTGTCCTCTGAGAGAAGCAGTCCCCTGCTAGACTTGAGCAGAAGGACTGCACCAGGAGCAGCCTGAGAAAGGCAGGTGTTTATAAAGACTATCAACTAGCAACTGGGCCTTAATAATGGATGGATGGACGGATGGATGGATGGACGGACGGACGGACGGACGGCTGGATGAAGGAATAGATGGAGGAGGGAAACAAAAGATTGTGGCAGCCCTGGCTGTCCTGGAACATTCTGTTGTAGACCAGGCTGGCCTTGCACTCACAGAAATCTGCTGCTCAAGTCCTAGGATTAAAGGCGTGCACCACCATGTGCAGTGCCTGGGTGTTTTTGTTGGTTGGTTGGTTGGTTTAACATCAATCCTCAACCCCTCAATTCTGTCCCCAGTGGTGGTTCTCAGTGTCCTCCCATCTGTGGACAGGAGAGGAAACTTCCTACAAGGAGTTTTAGTTTTGCTGCTGATGTCTGCCGCCCTTTTCTGACAGGAACAGAACTCTAGTTTACTTTCACCTGCCTGTGCTTTCTTCAACACCCCAGGGATGAACTCTTCAGGCAAAGCCTGGCCAAGCTTCGAGAGCAGCTAGTGAAAGCAAACACTCTGGTGAGGGAAGCCAACTTCCTAGCTGAGGAGATGAGCAAGCTCACCGACTACCAAGTGACTCTTCAGATCCCTGCGGCCAACCTCAGCGCCAACAGGAAGGTAGGCATGGCCCTAGGGAGTAGGAGAGCAGGAGGTAGGCTAGTAAAAACTGCAGACCGGAGTCCAGAGCTCATCTCTGTGAGCAGGTCCTAAGGGGAACCAGGTGTTGGCTCTGTAAGCCTTCGAGTTGGTCTCTACCCCCTGGGTAAGCGTGCTGTGTAAGCGGTGTCCTTAGAGAGGATGGAAGCAGAAGGCCGGTGGTGATTATGCCCGCTTTTCTTCATGCAAATGCCCCTTCTGCAATGGGTATATATGTGTGCCTAGTTGGACTACCTTTCTAACAGTGAATTCTCTGAGGAGGAGAAACATCTTTGAAACCTGCTATTACACATATGGAGCTCCTTGCAGCCATATGGAAGACTCCTATCATTTCAACTTAAAGAAATTTTGCTGTGAGAGAGAAACCTGGAAGAAAATAAATTTCCGTCTATTTTTTTTTTCTACCCGGCTAACAAGCTAGAAAGGAAAGTGGAGTGTGGTGAGTGGAGAGAAGGCTCACTCAGTTAACCACTCGCTGCTCTGCCAGAGGCCCCAGGTTTGGTTCCTGCCACACATGGTGACTCACAATTATCTGTAACTCCAGTTCCAGGGGATCCAATATTCTTTTTTTTTAAAGATTAATTAATTAATTAATTTATTTTTTTATTTTTTTTGGTTTTTCGAGACAGGGTTTCTCTGTGTAGCTTTGCGCTTTTCCTGGAACTCACTTGGTAGCCCAGGCTGGCCTCGAACTCAGAGAGATCCGCCTGGCTCTGCCTCCCGAGTGCTGGGATTAAAGGCGTGCGCCACCAACACCCGGCTATTTATTTATTTTGTATACGGTCTGCCTGTGTGTCAGAAGAGGGCAACAGATCTCACTATTGATGGTTGTGAGCCACCATGTGGTTGCTGGGAATTGAACTCAGGACCTCTGGAAGAGCAGTCAGTGCTCTTAACCTCTGAGCCATCTCTCCAGCCCGGGATCCAATATTCTATTCTGGCTCTGGGGCACCAGGCACACACGTGGCGCACATACATGCATGGAGGCAAAACACACATACACATAAAATAAAAATGTTGTTTTTTAGAAATTTAAGAAAGCTAGGTAGGAAGTATCTTATTGGGTTTTGGAGTGCTAAGGCCACAGACATAGGCATGTGCATACCTTCAGGCTGTGTACAAGGGTTCTGTGATAGATAGTAGTCCCTTTATTCTTTAATATTGATTGATTGATTGATTGATTGATTGATTGAGGCAGGGTCTCATAATCCCAAGCCACCCTTTACTTTGTAGCTAGGATGACCTTGCACCTCTGACCCTCCTGACTTTACCTCCCAAACGCTGTCATTACTGGCACGCACCACATCTGTTTTAGGTGGTGTCGGGAGGTAGAACCAAGGCCTTTGTGTATGCTAGACAAGCCCTCTATCAGCTGAGCTTCCTCCCCAGCCCTCACAGTGGCCTTTATGTAACAAAAACTTGAAGTACCCTTGCAATTGAATAATATGATGAATTCCTATGCTACTATTTAAAAAAAAAATAGTGTGTGCATGGGTGTACCTAGAAGAGAAAAAGTGGCCAGAACATTCCCTAGGTGGTAATATTTTACCATCTTTTGTAAACTTACAGCCTCACTGTCATGTAGACAAGCTTTAGCTGTCAAAAGGGAAGTCAAAATCATGTCCACTTGATTTTTCTTCATTATACAGAGAGGGGCAATAGTGAGCGAGCCAGCCATTCAAGCCAGGAGAAAAGGAAAGAGCACCCAGGTTTGGACCATCGAGAAGCTGGAGAATAAATTAATTGATATGAGAGACCTTTACCAAGAATGGAAAGAAAATGTCCCTGAGGTAAGAGAAGCAAGGCAGCAAGGAGATGCGGCTGTATTCAAACCACAGATGAAATGCTCTGGTCATTTAGGAAGATAAAACGTCATCCTTATGGAGTGCCAGGCATGGTAAGCTGGCACATAATTCAGACAGGTAGAAGGGGCTCCAGGAACACCCAGCAGGTCTTATTTGGTCTTGTCTACACTGCTTCTCAAGTGAACGGAGGAGGAAAGAAGTCTCTGTATGATGTTGGTCTGTGTCCTGGACAACCAGGCTGGCTGGAGCCAGTGTGGATTTTGTCTTCATCTGCATCTGCACATGTGCCCCGAGTTGTGTGTGCCCCGAGCTGTGTGTGCCCCAAGCTGTGCTCACAGCTGGGTAGATTTCTAAACGTAATTGTAGTGCATGTAACGTTCTGTTTTGTTTTTAACACTTGACATTAGTAATAGAAAGGAAAATTTGGTGCAAGTTACAGGGCATGACAAGAAACAGGCTGTAGGTGTGATGTGAGCGAAGCTGAGTCTCCTCTGCATGAGGAGCCCCTGGCAGACATGCGCCACTCATGGGTTTATGTGGGCATGATTCTGGTTTTACTTCTTGTTTATTTCTATAAATGTTTCCTCTAAAGGCATTTTTAGTGCTGGTTTGAAATAACATGATTTAAGTTGATGTTTTGTTTCCTGACCTCTCACTCAGTGGCCTGTTCTACTTCTCAGGCCAAGAGGCTCTATGGGAAGCGAGGTGACCCTTTCTACGAAGCTCAGGAGAATCACAACCTCATTGGTGTGGCTAATGTGTTTTTGGAATGTCTCTTCTGTGATGTGAAACTTCAATATGCAGTACCCATCATCAGCCAGCAGGGGGAGGTAAGGACACACCAGCCCCTAGAAAATGACAGACATGAAATTTTGTTAATCTCTGCCTTGAAGAGATCAAGATACTCTGAGTGCGTGCATGCATGTGTGTATGTGTATGTGTGTAGGAGCTGGTACCTTCCTGGGATAATTCTGCTCTGGTAACCACCGATGTTTTTCCCCATGTTAAAAATACAACTGGAGAGGCCAGTGGAGCCTGTGGCAGGGCCTTAATCTGGAGTCCCTGGCAGACTCTGGGTATCTGAAATTACATTAAAAATGCACTCAAGGCTCAGAACTCAAACACTTGCCACTCGAACCTAATGACCTGAGTTCAATCTCCAGTTCTCAGAGTAGAAGGAGAGAAAGGCCTTCCAAATATTTTCCTCTGACCGGCACACAAGTGTGCTGTGGCATACATACACACACACACACACACATATACACACACACACATAAAGATGTATCAGAGCTCCCAAATGTTTTCCTCTGACTGTCACACGTGGGCTATGGCATGCACACACCTGTGTACACACACACACACACACACACACACACACACACACACATACACACACACACACACATAAAGATGTATCAGAGCTCCTAAATGTTTTCCTCTGACTGTCACACATGTGCTGTAGCATACACACACACACACACACACAAATAACGATATATTTGCTCTCAAACAAGCATTGTAGGAAGCACTGCACTGCTGTGTATCGATCCCTCTTTCCCTCGTTCCTTCGGCCCGGTGATTCTCACTTCTCAGATACCATCAGCTAATTCCTCTCCGATCCTTGGCCCCAGCGCCAGCTGCTCTGTGGAAGCTGGGTCTGAGCACTAAGCATAACCACCCTTAGCCTGGTGTGGTGGCTCATCCCTGTAATTCCAGCACTCAGAAGCTGAGGCAGGAAGATCATGTATTTGAGCAGCCTCAGCTGTCTCAAAAAGGAGAAAGGAATACCACCAAACTGGACCCACTCCAGCAAAACACTTCCACAGTCGAAATATAAATGTTCTCATAAAAAATGATCTGAAAAGAACAGTTATTTAGGGGCTGGGGAGATGACTCAGCAGTTAAGAGTGGCTTGCTGCCATTGTAGAGGGCCCACGTTCGAGTCCCAGCTCCCCCGTCAGATGGTTCACAACTGCCTATGACTTTAGTTCCAGGGGGATCTGATACCCTTGACCTCTTTGGACACCAGCACTCAAGTGCACGGACCCACACACATACACGTAATTAAAAAACTAAATAAACTGAACAAAAGAATTGTTACCCAGAGACGAGAGTGGGGATGTGCGTGCCTATGATAGAAGCATTCAGGAGGCTGAAGCAGGAGGATTGTGCAGTGAGGTCAGCCTGGGTTATATAGGGAGCCCTGTCTCAACAAATCAAGACCTCACAAAAACCAGCGAACAAAAGATCTGCTTTCCTGTACCTGTCCATCTTGGTTCATGTGGTTCCTTGTGGAATAGGCGCCCATTGCCACCCCGAAGAGCCCTTTTTCATGCAGCTCCATGTTACGTACCATCCACACTCCCCGAGCTAGGGGACTGTGTCTGCCTGGTTTTGGAAGTACAGTGCTTGGCACTGTTCCCCCCCCCCCCCCCCCGTTCTCAGTAAATACTTACTGTGTGCATGTGCATGCATTTATCCTATGCACATCCAATGCCTATATGTCTACTGCTTTACCCTG